>JAMJFZ010002630.1:0-81397 GCA_026225945.1 Cricetomys ansorgei
TCTTCTTACATTTTTATTTTACTGAGATTGCATACAGGGCATAGGAACCTTTCAAGTGCCATAGATACAAATATTAATGCTTCTTGAGGCGACTCTCACACCATAGTACATTTTCCTTATGATTCCAGGGGACCCACGATCTTGGAAATCTAATATTATGGTCCTGTTCGCTGGGGCACAGAGGAGCAGCTATAAAGACCCATCTATAATTTTTGTAGAGGCACAAAGCATCACACCCCTGGTTTTGGTGGGATTTCAACTTGAGGCTATGTTCCTATTTTATTATGCAGGGAAACATTTTACTCACAGGCCTTCTTTTGACCTCATTCTCCATGGATTGAGCGGAAAAAAAAAAACATGAATGAAAGTTAACCAACTGTGTGCACCCTGTAGCCCACTGCGATCCATGAACTAAGAATGTTCCCTACATTTCAAAAGCTTTAAAGGAGAATACGAGTTACAAATTGTGCGTAGCACATTACGCCTGGCTCTGATGGAAAAAGTTTGTCAATGCTACTCTAAAGTAGCCCTGCTTAGAAAAACTTCTTTCTTCTGAACTCCTAGGGCATCACACACACACAGAGTACACGTACATACATGTAGGCAGAACAGTCATGCACATAAAACAATTAATTAAAATTTTTAACTCAGACCAAATTGCCTAAAAATTTTAACTCAAATTAATATATATAAAAAGTTCAATGAAGAGGTTCTGAAAATAAACCTAATACTGTATTGGAAACTTTCCTTATAGAGTCAGGTAATAATTTCAGCTTTGAAATTTTACTTGAGAAAGTTTAGGGCCTCCCAGTAGTATTTTTTGGTTTTATATTACTATAATTATCATGTTAATCAACTATATGTTAATTTAGGCAAATGAGGAGTCAGAAGGCTTTGGTTTGGTTTTGTGTGTTTAGGACAATTTCCAGGGCATTATACTTTATTAAATATCCTCTCGCAGATTTGGTATGCAAAAATGAGAGATTCAAATGAATATAAGTGACATTCAATAATAATGTAATGGAAAAGTAATAATAGCTTTGACAGGTGGCAATCCTCAAGACTTTGAGATTAAAAAAACATTACAGAGCCTTGGAGATCAATTAGTGTAGGGTTTTTCAGTCAGTACATTGATTCCCCTCAGTTATATCTCTATCAAGTTTCAGTTCTAATATTTCAAATGACAGTGAGTTGTTGTCGATACCCAAAGGCTGTCAACTCTAGTGGTGAAACCATCTTAAATGTTAAAAAAAAAAGTCACTTTGACAAATATGTGTGTGACCCACGTCCTCTCTTTAATAATTCTGATTTTGCTGTATTAAGCAACAAGGGCAATACCTTAATCTGAAACTTTCAAAATAATTGTGATTTAAGTCCTTTGTACATAAGACCTCCATGTGAGACAAAAGATAAGAAGCATGCCAATATGGTCCACTTTTGCAGTAGATTAGTGAGATGTAGTAGATAATGAGGTAGATGTAGCAGATAACAGACAATGAGAAAGGATTATGAAAATACAACATTCAGTGAAAAAGAAAAACCTATGTTTTTCTCACTTATTTCTCTGATTTTCCTCAGTGTCTGGTTCAAGAGTAGAAATCAATAAGGGGTTAACTTATATTGCCTGTATAACTAAGCACATTCGCCTCCAAATAGACACAGTGATTTCTTAACTGGATCTGATAATTTGGTCATCATAATCACAATAAACTCTGGGTAAATGAACCGTGATAAGTTGCTACTAAATTTTGAAATGTACCCCAACCATTTTCCATTAGTAAGAGGTTCTTAGTCAGTTTTCAGAACCAGATCCCAGTAATGCTAAGGATCTCGATGCCATTAAATCTTCTTCCACACTGATTCACCTCAGTTGGTCATCTTCCTGCCTCTAACCAGGATTCCTGGCTTTCCATACCCTGGAGCTATTACCTTAGAAATGTTTGTTAAATGATTTGTTTTTATTTTATATTCATGTATATGTTTATCTGTGAGGATGCATGCCATGTGTACACAGGTGCCCACAGAGGCCAGAAGAGGGCATCAAATCTCCTGGATCTGGAGTTTCAGGCAGTTGTGAGCCACCTGGTTTAGGTACTGGGAACCAAACTCGGGTCTTCCAGAAGAGCTGTAAGCACTGCTTGTTTCTCAGCCAAGTCTGTCTTACCTACCTGCTTAACCACTTAACTCCCTGTTGTCTCACCTCATTGGCAGCACAGGGTCATAAGCTGCATGGACATTCTGCTACAAATTGTAACCTGCTTCCTGTCACAAACCAGAACAACTTTAATTTTACGTTGAGTGAAGCCAATTAGCAGCCTTGTTTGGCCTGTATGCTTCCTCTGATCTTAATGCCTAAACATTTCTCATTCTCCATTTCAAGGGAATTGGATTCATATTACATTATTGTCTCTTTCCTTTTGCTATAGCTTAGATGGAGTCATCCTTGCTTGTTAAACTTAATCCAGTGAAATTTTGCTTGAGCACTCTCGAGTCAGTTTAGCATAGAAGAAAAACTAGGTCTTCCAAATTTTTCTCATAAAAAGGCAAATCTATAACATTTGATATGGATATAAGCAAGTTTTTCTTGGAAAAAAATTGTCATCAGTCATATACATACATACAGTAGTAAATAACATAGAATTCTTCATTGAAATTAACCTATAAATGAGTGTTATGAGGATAAAACCTTGGGTTCTAGTAATTCCAACAATCTAGGCTTAGGCTATCCATGCTAGCACACCAACTATAAAAACAAGGAACTCTGAAAAGCAGAGAAAAAGGAATATTTATTTATTTTGTCCACATAGAGAAGATGGACAAATAGTGTCTTCAGCAATCTCATGAAGTTGAAAATGAGGAAAGGTTGGGGGTAATACATCGATACTGAAGTAGTTCTGGTCAAGGTGTAGTCTAGTTGATCTTATCCCAGTTCTGTTTCTGCAGATTGGGTATAAAGAGTTCCTATCACTATGTTTGCTTGAGGAGATCAATCTACTTTTTGGAAGATGATTCCTTCTGATCCAGAGTACAGCCTGTCCATCATAAATAACTGCCTTCATCCAGGGTGGAAGGTTCAGTACCACAAAGTTCTCCTGGAATCCAAGATTAGGACAATGACCAATTGATGGCCCATCCACCTGAGGGAGGAAAAGCCAAGATTCGACACTTTTTGAGTGATTAACACAGTTGTACACAGAGACGACCAGGTGACCAACATAATGAAGAGAGACATAAACTGAAGGCGAAGACACCAGGCTTTTATTCTGTGGTTAGACATTTTGTGAGCCCAAGTAAGGAGTGTATGCTTTTAGCAAATGTGCCGTCTAAGTGTCACTGTAGCCTTGCTCTGTAATTTAGTAGTCTTCTCCAGATTACCAAAACTCATTCACCCCATGGCTAAGAACAGAACTCTGGCCAATGTGAAATTATGCTACTTGAAGTGCTAGCTTTTGTTGAAAAAAAAAAAAAGAATGCTGCATGTTTTTTGTCACTCCACTTGGATTTTACATATCTTGTTAGATCGCAATGAACACATTCAAATAGAAACAAATTCTCCCTTTGTATTTTAGGAAATTTAGTATGGAGGAGTTGTCATTGTGCTCTCCCATTTTCTCATCACTGTAATTAATAAACAATATTCCTACATAATTTGCTCCTCTGAACATGGCTTAGCATGCATACTGCTTTTTGCAAGTGCAGGGTACAGTTGCAAGCGGTTGTAGAACATACTTTCTTTCTATTGCTATAATTGATATGATCCTGCAAATGAAAGTACACTATATTGAATGACTGATGGATCTTAGCCAAGCTTAAATGTAAATCTCAAGTCATTTTAAAACTGTGTTTTAAAGCATACTGACTTTTCCAAAGAGTATTGTTATACTCCACTTTCTCATTACTAAATCTTGGCAGTTTGGTCATTTGAAAACCATTTAACTTTTCTTCTTTATGCCATGACTAACTGGCAGAGAGAGCCATAATTTGCAGTTAAAGACTGTGTGTGATTAATATACATCATTACAAGAAGTCACTAAATTACAATCATATAACCTTGTTATTTGCAATAGGTATCTCATATGCCTCAATTGCTGATTTAGCAGTTAATTGAGAAAATCATTATTAATGATCTGATATAGCTAAGGATAATGAAATAAATGAGACATGCTTATTTGGTAAATAAAACCAGTTTCTCCAACTGCATATGGCTGACCCAGAGGCAATAGAGCAGAATCCAGCAGCTCAATGATTTCTCTAAGACAAATGATTACAAGTAACATAAGCCAGAAAAAAGTACATTAAGATCATTGACTTTAATGACAGGACTCATTAAAAGTAGGAGATGAATCAAAGGAAAATTATTTTCTCTAGAACCTTGTTTGACATATTTATTACAGGTGACCTCTCAGATCACTGTTTCCAAACTAGCCTGTGTTTAGCTTGAATCTCTGGCTCTCTTCTCCTCCTCCTGTCCTCATTCTGACTTGATACTGTACCTAAGGAGGAGTGCCCACAGGAATGTCTATACTTTCCCTTGTGTCATTTCTTTCCCAAATGAGCATGCCCTTCCTAGAGACTCTATGGGAGGATGTGATTGAAATGGAGAGGCACCTGACACCTTGAGAACTAGATGCTCCTGAGTCTTCTCTCTTGCTTCCTTTCCAAAACACCTTATTTACACAAAGGCAATGGCCTTCTATTGTGAGCAAACAATGCCAAAACACAGATGAAGGCAGTTGTTGTGTCTTGGTACAGTTTTAGAATTCAATAGAATTGTTAAATAGATAGATAGATAGATAGATAGATAGATAGATAGATAGATAGATAGCAGAACTCCCAAGGTGCAATTGCTTCAATGGCAGCAATTAGTGAGATAATCCTATCTCACTTTTGGCATTTGGCATTTTTGGCATTTGACCATTTGGCAGAGGTCAAGCTGGATGCATGATTTTTTTAAACATGAGTCTTATTATTAACTCTCAATCACACAGCACACAGTAAATATTTCTATATGCATGCATACATGCGGTATACAGAATTAATACAAGTTTAAAGAATTGCCTAAGAGTTTCAGAGGCTTTCGAAGTGTACTGATAGACATGTAAGCAGAGTCTGTATTGATAAATTAGTAAACCCAAGACTAGCTTCAATGAAGAGGCTACTGCTCAGACCAAAGGAGAGTCACTGTGGAGAGAAAAGCTACAGGGTTGAGTCCTGGCAAAAACCGGTAGACCAGGAAAGGATGCTGGATTTAGGTCCAAATGGGCAAACAGATTAACAGACAGATGGCAGTCAAGTAGGCCAAGTCAACAGCAGCCAGGCTGAGCCAAGCTGAAGCCTCAGGGACAGTCAAGAGTCCTCTGCCTGTCAGTTCTTGACATATACACTGAGTGGATGGCAGGTCAGTGGGGGGCTATTGCCATACCAGTGCTAGGTGTCCACCACTTTATAGGATGCAGTTGAGTCCAGATCTGGCATATCTGATAGGTTCATGGGCCAGGTTTCCCAGATATGATTTTAATATATCCATATGCCCCGGAAGTCTCATTTTATCCTAATAAATTTATGGAATGGCACCCCTTTCTAACACCACAAATAAGCCATTCATCAGTCTGTGGTATGTGGACGGTGACAAATAGATAATAGTGTTTACATATCCAGTCAAGAGCACAATGACTCTACTCTCAATATGGAGTCAACTGCTGTTTGTAAAATGGGGTCTCTCAGGGCAAGGCACACACAGCCTGATAAACCAGTTTTATACAATGCGGAGTGACTCAGAGTAGATAATAGCTCAATCTCAACACCCTCAGTGGTATCCTGTTCCCAAAGACCTGCTCCTGCTATAGGGGGCTCTGCCTTCTTTCTCTTAAGCTTACAGCTATGAATCTATAATAAAGTTCTTTTGAAAATTCACTCTCTATAGTCCATTAATTTCACTCTTGGAATTCATGAGATGAGAACCCAGAGGCTCCTGACTATAGAAGTTTTATGTGATTGTGAGTATCCAGCACCCTGACTCCTCAGAGAAAGCAAACATAAGAACCAAGAAAGGTTTTATAACTCTCAAAGATACTCCCAAAATTTCCTGTATTAATATGGGCCCAAAAATGTACGTTTTATAAACATAGTTAAACATTACCAAATGACAACATTTATTACTCTGACTAACCCACTCTCCCTTAGGAGATCAATAATCAATATTCTTTAGACTCATAGTAAAACCTCCTAATGTTGTTTAGTTAGGGTTTCTATTGTATGCCTACAGTCTTGTGCAAGAAGTGCAGCCACATCCATGATTTATACCCCAAGAATAAGGTTTAAAGCTGGGGTCCTATTTCAGTAAAAAAATAATAATTTCTCTAATCTCCTTTATTTCTCCTAAATAATCTAGCTTTTTATTGATAACCACATGTAGGAGAAAACTGGATTTGCCACTGAGCAGTACAAGGCCTGAAACCTGTGTGGACTTAGCCAGAGACAGACCTGCCTGGACATGCCCAGAGAACAACAGCCTGCAGTATGAGATCCAATGAGATACTGAGCCAGGTGGTGGGTATAAAGAGGCTTCCCTCACCTGTAATAAACTGAGTCTGCCTTTTGCCACTTACCTGACTCCCAGAGCCTGTGTGTCTTGGTTCTGCACCAACTCTACCCCTAGCCTGAAGGGTCCCGTAGATAGTTACATGTAACAACCACAGAAGTAAAAATAAAAGACTGTCTCATTCTGTTCAGCAATGCTATTCTTGAGATACTAATAGACCACTAAAAATACATGGGTCTTTGTTCCTACATTTTGACCTTTCAGTATACAAATCTTACTTTATCAAAAGGCTAAATTAATTTTTTTTATAAAAGAACTAGGTCACTTTGATTGAATATTGGAAAAGAATCAACTCCCTTCTCTCATCTGATCATCAGATGGACCATGTCAACACAACAGAGCAGCACATCTAATTAGGCTTCCTTGCAACTTTAGGCTGCTTCTGTTCTGGGCCACCATCATATAATAATACCCCATAGAGAAAGCATTCACTTTCACAGTCAAAGATTGTTTTTTTTTTCCCTAGAGAAGATAGGTATGCCAATCAAATTTGTACGTTTTTAGAATAAGTAGATGATTTAGGAAAAGACTGATGTATACCATTTGAAGCTCTTCAAGAAATCATACTTATAACCTTAGAGGAAAAGACACACAAACATTCTAACAAAGAAAAAAATAGGTAAAGATAATTTAGTCACATTTCCGGGATCCTGACAATCTAGTTTACCATTCAGGGGATGAAGATGAAGATGGAGAAAATTAGTAACCGAGAGTATAATCACAACAGACTAGCTAAGTTTCAAATCTCTCTAATATTCGCATAATATAATTAAACAAGTTAACTAGGCTTTAAAAAAAAGATAAAATACTAACAAAAAGCAGGCTTTGTTGAGCTTTTGGAATCATTCAAATGTTAGCAAATACAGAAGATGTCACTCATCTTTGAAGGTATAGTAAGATACATAAGACTATTGAAGCAAGCTTAGAAAAACCAAAATGGATAGCATGGATGTGAAACCAAATCACCTAAAAAATAAAAATAAAAACAACTTTGCCCTAAAAGAAAATACCTAGTTACTTAATCAGGAAATAAAATAAAATAGTAGTGACTAATAAATCTCAGTACTTGTTATATGCTAGTAATTATCCTAAAGATTTTACAAGCATTAATTCATTCAATCTTTGAAAGATCTGTGATGAAACTGGTATGTTTATTTCCCTTTTACAGACCATGGAAAAAGACACAGCGATGTCAAATTATTAAAGTTCACATAGCTACTAAGTATGGCAAAAACCCCAAAGACCACTGGCCAAACCCAAAATATGAATTTATTAAGCTGGCTGGACCCTTCCTGGAGAGAAACAGTTCTCACAGAGCAGCCTGGACTGCTCTCTGCAGGGAGCTTTAAAGGCAAAAAAACATATCCTGGTTGCAGTTGCCAGGTGAAGTAGAGCAAGCAAGTAATTTAACAGAAGCAGAAGGTGGCAGCTTGCTAGAACATCTTGACCTCAAGTCCCTGGGACAAAGTTGGATAATTTTTAAGGGACTTTCCCAAACAACTGGGTGTAAATGATGGTAGCATATGTCCACTCTGAGTCAGACCCTAGATGGCTACAACAGGTACAAGATGAAAGAACCTAGGCCCTGTTACCCTGAGTAATACAGTGGTGATTCAAATGCACTTAATAATAAATTAGCTTTTAAATTCAAATATTTTTAAATAAGCTAAAAGCTCATAAAATATACTGTCAAATTGAACAAGCTTTGCAAACTCATTCTATTTTTTACTTCAGGTTTACCCTTTCCTTGGAAATAGTAAAATACATACATACACACATATGCCACACACATGTGCATGCACATAAATATCTTTACAATAACTATTCAAAGACAGAGCAAGTTAGATAAAGTGGAAAGAAGCCTACATAGTCGCTAATCAATCATTGTTCTATTCGAAATCATTAGCTATAACACATTAATCTAAGTCAATACTGTAGTGTGTCAATATGATAAAACAGTGAGTAATTTCATGACTCATTTACCTAACAGCTGAACAAATTATTGAGAATTCATATAAACTATAGCTAACATATGTTATGAAAATATTAACAAATGTTTCAGCAAGGAAAACATTTGAAATTATGCACACTGAGTTGTATTATGTGTAGGTACAAATTGATAGCAATGTGTGGTTAGTTTTTAGAGGCTGAGATTTTCAATTTCACATTGCATCCGCGATCTTGTTTTTGATTGTGAAATGTTATTTTGTTATTTTCAGTACGATGAACTTAGCCGATCAATCTAAAGCAGGTCAATGAAATAACTCATTTGGATAAAACTATGTAGAAAACATTCACAGAGGCACTGTTGCTGTAATCACTTCTGAACAAGAATTTTAAGACAGCAATCTGCTCTTATAACCTATAAGTTTTATTTGTAATGAATATAAAATTTGTGTGTGTTCTTTGTGTACATTTTCATGTTTGACAAAGTGAAGTGATCTAGAAGAATCAGTTTTTTTAGGGCAGAAAATGGGTTATTTCTTTAATTATTGAGATGTAAACAGAATTTCGGTGTCTCCTAACAGTCGTTAGCATGAAATTTAGAATTTTTACCTATTGTAACCAATGCACTCTGTCTCCCAGCACACACATACCAGGATCTGATCATTTTAGCACCTCTCTAAGGTATTGTGAGTGTACCATAGAGTGACATCATGTCTGCTTTGATGCAGTTTTGCAACTTGGGCTATGTTCTATGTCATTGTGTCATTCTGGAAAAGCCCTTCTATTTGAATCCATCTCAAATATATTCATCACCTCCTGGGCCTCCCATTCCAGGATTTTCTTATCAATTCTCTGTCATTCTAAGAGTCTTGTAAACCACTGTGATTGTATGATTTTATACATAGCACTTAGATTATTTTTCTTTTCTGAAGAACTAAGAGCTATCCGTTGGGGCAAAGTAGATGCCTCAAGGCTGATGGCCTGAGTTCAACTCTGAGAACCCACAAGGTAGGAGAGAACTGTCTTCTGTAAATTGCCCTCTGTCTCCCACAGAGCCATGACTGTGTGTTTACTTATATACACAAATAAATAAAAGACAGATCTTATATTACTTTACTCATAGATCACTTAGCTGTTTCAGAATGAAACAGCTTTTTGTAATTCAATATCTACTTTAATCTTCATGGGCAACTTACAGGATTCAAGTTATTTGAGCACATGTTCCTTAAGTGGCCAGTTACTTGGCATGTGTATAAAAATGGAAAGAGAGAAATCAAGTTCTCAGTCTTTGTTCAACCAATATAATATGCTTTTTATTTCTACTCATGCTTCCAGATTAGAAAATACTAATGAATCAGAATATTCTTTGTGAGAAAGGTGAAAATTAGATCAGGTGAGCTATTGATGGCTGGCATATGATGGAAGGATCCACTCCTATAATCCTGAATGGAGAGTACCAGTCCATGAGATATCACCATAACTGACAAATGCAACACCTAAAGTAGGTGACTACTAAGCAAGCATTCAGAACTCATCTACATAGAGACAATTCGCTTCCCAAATAGGCTTTCAATTCAGCATTGTTACCTGAGAGGTAGATAAATGAAATGTTTTTTTTTTTTTTTATTGATTAATGTAGTTCCTAGAATCTACTGATTCGACAACATTATCAATAATTTAAGGAGGCAGATTTAATAAATGAGAACATTATTTCAGCCAATTAACAATAAAATTATCTTTAGTAATTTCTAACACAGCTTGAACTAAATTATTTTCTATTTAAAATAGTCACATGGTTTATTTCCTTTTGTAAGGGAAAATAGAGATCCTTTACACAGTCTAACCATAGCCAATTTTTTTCTTCTAGAACAAAAATAATCTTGAGCAGAATATAAAATGGAGTTTTTCTTATACATGTTAAAGGCTATTACTTTCTTAGATAACTGTTCAAGAAAATTATACTCCAGTATATTAAATACTATAGATACTATAATTCTAATTTAAAAAATACACAGGAGAAAGCAGCTGTGATGTGTGAAGAAGGATCACAAAACCAAGTATGTATGAAGACACCATAGATTTATATGTTGACTTTAAAGAATAAGAGAAAAAAAAATAACTATCTGTTTGGCATCCTTGTGGCTCTTGACTTGGTACTTAATCCCACAGCATTGAAAAACAACTTTGAAGTGGCCGTTACAAGTTTTATTGAAAAATATACTTCACATTCTTGTCAGTATGTAGATACAACTAGTATTACATAATACTTCCTGAAACTGAGCAAATGTATTTCTGTACAAATGTGAATGATGTACTTGAAAGTTTCTCTTTCTGTTAACTGTCCTCATTTCATTCAGTATTTTTTTTCTCATTCCAAGTCCATAAATAGTAATTTGTCTCCTCAAGTTATTATTTTTGTTGTTTTAATTTATTTCTTATTCTCTTGCACAATACATCCTGACCCGAGTCATGAAATTCATGAACATGGCAATGGAAATTTATATGGACATTAGCACTGCTCGTTTTAGCACTTGAGGACATGAAAAGGAAATTTACAACATCTGGGTTGTGAATCAGAGCATCTTTTCTTCTGAATAGGTCAACACCATCTTTAAGCAAGTTATAAACTTCTGGAATTTGAATGACTCCCAAGTGCTAGAATATTTTGCTCTGAGTCAAGTTACAGAGTATAAACTTGTTCTTTCATGTTTCTATGAAATCAAATTTTATTCTACTGTATTTGTTGTTTTTAATTCTAATGTTAATAAGTTAATAAGTTTCAAACTATGACATGAACTTGAAACTAATGTTATTCTTGTTTATCTAAACAAAATCGTTATTCAGTTGTTGATACATGACAAAAGAAATGTGTGTGTATGTGTTTGTGTGTGTGTTTTAAGCAGTTTATATTCTAAGTAAGAGAGAAAAAAGTACATTACTAACTTCATGAAGGCCAAGGAAAAATTATACTGCTAAAAAAAAGGACCATTAATTGTGGTCACCTTAGTGGCATAAAGCTATCGATAACTTTTCTCTTGTGTATTTTTAAATGGTGCGACTTTATGTAGAGTTTGCAAAACAAATACAGAATAAGTGCACACTTTTACGGACAACATAAAAGAGATCTTTAGAGTTCTCAATAGGAAAACTGGTACACATCTTTTTTATGATGTCTGCTGCCTGTTTTCTTAACCACCATGGGGCAGGAATGAACCATCTAGTGGCAGAAAATATCAATCATAGAAAAGAAGAATATTCAAGTGATAACTCAGCAACCTTTAGAAATGTGTAATGATGGTAGTTATATGCATAAACACTAGATCTGAGCAATGAGATTTTCTGGGTTTATTATTGCTATCCCTTGTTATTAAGTGGGCTACAAACACCTGGTAGAGTCAAAGTTTTAAATGAATATACAATAGCTAACTATTTGTAAAGATATTATTTATAAAGTGTCATTTTTAAGGGAAGTTTATGGGTCTTGATTTTTAAGCAGAAAAGAAAAAGAAAAAGGCAATAGCAATTTTAAGACTTATATTAGTCTTTAATTAACTGGAAATGATAGAGGAAAACACTTCAAGATATAGGAATAGCAGTGACTTTATGAATAGGACCCCAAAAACTCAATATTCTAACAAGAACTGACAAGTGGAATCTTACAAAATCATAATTTCTATATAGCTAAGCAAATAATAAAGAACCTAAATACATAAATGAGGATTCATCTGATAGAAGATTAATATTCAGAATAGATAGAAATGCAAAGAATTAATCACCAAGAACAAATAATCAATCTGATAAATGGGTGAATTGATCGTACAGACAATTCTTAAAGAAGATGCAAAATCGGCCAATAAGTATAAGAAAAACTGTTCAAGATCACTAGCCATCTAGGAAACACTAATCAAAAATACACTGAGATTTCATCTCACCCCAGTCAGAATTTTCATTACAAAAATGAACAACTTGAGGAAGAGAGATTGGAAAGACTGTAAGAGCCAGAGGACCATAAGTCTGCTGCAAACCTGTGTCTCCTAGAAACAATGGGAAAGTTTCACTCAAGGAACCTAAACAACACGCTGCATAAACAGGACCAGAAACAATGACAATACCAGTGGACATGCTAATATGGAAGTAGCAAAACTCACAGGTCCACAGGTCCCACTCCTAGATAAAGAGCTACAGGCAACAAAAGACTATTAAGAGAGGGAGAATTAGTCTCCCCTAGGGATGAGCCTGCCTGATTTGTTATTCAGTACCAAGTGGTCAGCCCTGAAACTATATATATACCACAACTAAATAGACTTAATGGTTCATGCGTGTGTGTGTGTGTGTGTGTGTGTGTGTGTGTGTGTGTGTGTGTGTGTTTGTGTGTGTGTATGGCAATAATAACTAAAGAAAAAGAATCCATGAATCAGAGGGATGTGGAGGGAACGTGGGAAGGGCTAGGGAGAGGAGAAGGAAGGAGGAAATAATGTAACTATATTATAAACTTTTTTGAAAAATTGAAAAGTGAACAACAAACAAAAAAAAAATGATGGGAATATAAATTATTCTAGACACTATGAACCAGGTGTTGTGACTCTTTGGAAAACTAAGGAATAAAACCATTACATGATATGACTATACCACTCCTGGAAATGTACATGAAAGAATCTAAGAGATGGTAGCTAGGAGATACTTGCATACCCATGCTTCCCACAGCATTATTCACAATAACCAAGAAATGCAGCTAGTCTGGGTGCCTACAGATGGATGGATAGATAAAGAAAATGTGAGAAATGCAGAGAGAGAAAAAGCACACAAAGTGGATTCTTACTGAGCTGCAAACAAAAAGGAACTTACATCATTTGCAGGAAATAAGTTGGGCTAAAAATCATCATGTTAAGAAAAAGATCAGAAAGACAAATAACCACGCATTTTCTCTGATGTTACTAATCTTGATTTAAATGTCATTTACATTATTTATTATAGGACATAAAAGTAGAAGAAAGACTGCGGAAAGGGAAGAACAGGTCAAAGGGATGGAGAAGGGAGACCATGAGAGGGAGAGGAAGAAAGACAAACTGATGCATGTTTTCAATCACATGTGGAATCTAGATTTAACTATGCATACATATATATGCACATATACGGTTAATGCAGCAGTAATATTTTTGAATAGTTGAAATTACCAATTATATATATATATATATATATATATATATATATATAATATATATATATATATATATGGCATAAAAAAGAAAGGAGTTTATTGGAGGGAGGAAGAGGACCAGAAAAGAAGCAAGGATAGGGGTAGTGAGAAGAGAGCAAATCAGAGCAAAATACAATGACATACATTTTTTAAAATGTCAGAATGAAATGCATAGATTCAGTAATTAGCATACACTAGTAAAAACTTAAAAAGCATAATGAGTTCAGGAAAACATAGTAAGGAAAACTTTTATTTAAGACGATCATCCATAGGTTACAAAGGATGAGTAGTCAAAAGCGAAAAGCAAGATGGAGCAAAGCAATGTGGAAGCCAAACATGGTTCATTTACACAACGCTATGATGCGATTACAGAATTAATTCTTCTCAGCATTTCTCAAATGAAGTGGAGGACTATGGCCTTAGCAGTTTTGCAGCAAAATATGATTGGCTGCATGCGCATAAATGCCTAAAAAAACATCCTAGCATAGATTTGTCGCTGTTTACTCCCCAAAATGAACATTTCAGGCACAGCTAAACAAACTGGCTCAGGTTAGAATGACTGGTTTAACATCAGGAGAATTCGGGAATATGCGAAGCAGTGAAAATGAGTGAAGAAACAGCCGACGTGTTCCCTAATTATCACCTCCACTAAAAACACAAAGAGCCTGGAACTTCAAATGCACTATCATTAAATAATGTGTGTGATAACCACAATTAAAGATTTAGCTTCCGCAGACCCCAGTTGGCGTTGCATAAATTTAATTTACCAAAACACAGTGGGATCCTTGTGGGCCTCGTTCATGTTGATAAAATTTACTGGAAAGGAAATGAAGTGTGAGAATAGTTTTAAAGTGATTTTCATAGGTATCAAAGAGGAAAGTTATACCACTTGATTATTAAATTTTTTTTATCTAATTAAATATCTACCTTTAAAAATTAAATATTAATAGAATTACATATTTAAAATTAAAGAATCATTTATTTTATAATTCAAGAGGACTTCAGAAGTCATGGGAACCAACTTCCCTATTTTCGCATTGAGAAAAATGCAAGCACCCAAAGCTGAATTTATTTTTTTTTCCTGATGACGTTTTTGAGCTCGCAGATGCAAAGAGCTGGTGATGATCGAGAAGAAACCAAACTACAAAAAAGTGATGTCAGATATCTCACAGTTATTGAACTTGGCTCTACTGAGCACTTTACATACATTGGCTTGTTTCATCTGTACAGAAAGTCTGTAAGTCATGCAGTATTTAACACGGGATGGAACCAAGACACAGGCTGTAAACACCCTGTGCTAATGTACAGAGAGAGATGGGGAGTAGACTTCTCTCATACATCTAAACTCACATCAGCTCTCGTTACACTTACCTCACTGCTAAAAAGGCTTGGGGTCACTATTTTAACTTAAAGTCACATTTATGAACATCTATCTACTGATGAAAGCTCCACACTGGATGAATAAAGATTATAAAACACCCCAAAGATTAAATTTGAAATAAAAGAAACTCCTATAGGAATATCCATAAACCAAGAACCAGAGACTTCAAATCTAACAGGGCGCTGCTTCCCAGTAAATGCTTCTCCCTTCATTAGAAAGACTAAGGGGAATTGATACCGAAGGTAAAGGTACTCTTGTGAGAGATCAACAAAGAAGTATCCATGTAAGTTTGATGTAGGAAAGAGCTGTAGCTAGCAGCTACTGTGTGAATTCCTACCTCAGCAGAGGGAACCACCTGTCGTGGCAAGAGCCATCTTGGACAGTAGAAACCAGATCCTCTGAGCTCAGGTATTTTTATTGATACAGAAGCTCCATAGATGTTCTATTGATACAAAAACTCTGCCCCCTTATCCAGAGGCTTATTTGCTTAATGAAGGAAACCTGTAACTTAGTCTCATCCCACAGTCCTTTAGCATCTGAGCTATGTCACCTTTATGACCCAAGGCCTAAGGGAAGTGTTCTCTCCTCGTTGCCTGAGATCATGGGAGACAGGGCCACAAGAATTCCTTCACAGCAACTTTTTTCTTCCACGAATGGCTCTGCCAGATTTCAGTAGGCAGGCAAAGATCATGAGCAATCACACATCTTTTATGTAAACCCAACACTTGCAGATAATAGAAAATGCCAAGGTTTAGGCAGCCCTTCCCTCAACAATGTACTGACAATTATTATAGACATAACTAGAAATACACAATCTCCAAAAGGGATTGCTCTAATTGAGATTGTTTTGTGAGCACAACATAGACACATTCATGATTTAGGAGGAAAGGCCTCAATGGAGCAGATCGGATGCGTGGACTCCACAGTTAGATAAGGAAATACAGGAAATAAAATATCAGCGCTTAGGCCTGGAAACTGAGTCTACCGCCTCATAACAAAAAGGTGTTACTTTTTAAACCAGCTCCATGGTAAAAAACCACCTAAAGGAAAGTGACAGGAGGCCAAAAGACATACAGAAATCTCGGGCAGGTTGCTGTTACTGCATGCCCAGTTCAGAGCTAAGATACTTGGCATGGTGAGATAGGTCCATGAGGTTGGGTGAGACATTGAACATAAACAAGGAGAAGTCAGGAGTCTGTTGCAAAAAGATAAAAGAAATGTGTTCCATGAAATCTGAGTGGAAATGCTAACAGAAAGGTATGTATATCTTTAAGCTAATAATGAAACCCAGTTACTTCAAAAGATTTCAATACTGTACATAATGCTATAAAATATAGGCCTTAAGAGCATCGGCCACTGAAGCAGCTACCTGTCTACATGCTACCTAGCCCAAACATTTTTTGTTGATGGATAAGGAGACTCTAGTCTCAGAGCATCATTTCCTGCTTGAAATCAACTGCTAACAGGTGCTAAGCTTATGATCTTGCTGTCCACTGAATCATGCTAAAGCTTTTCTCACTGGGAGAATAATAATCCATTTGTTCAAAATTTAAGGGGTTTTTTTGTTATAAGGTTTAGCAGTTTATGAGTTTTTTTATGGTTTCCAGAAGAATGCGGGTTTTTTTTTTAATGTTTTAATTAAAATATAATTACATCATTACCGCCTTCCATTTCCTTCCTCCAATCCTATCCATGCGCCTGCCCTTGCTCTCCCAAATTCATGACTTCTTTTTCTTTAGTTGTCCATATATATATACACACACACACACACACACACACACACATGTATACATACACATACATATGCATACATATACATACATACATACATATATGCTATATACATATATGGCTATCTATGTATATTTACGTATATGTGTATGTTTATATATATGTTTATATGTCTATATATATATACACATGCACATATATGTATATATGTGTGTGTGTATCACATTCCTAAATATATACATGCATACATACAGCCAGCACAGTCTGTATAATGCTACTGATATGTATAATATTTCAGAATATTCAGAATTCAGATATTCAGAGAATCTTGGTATTGGATAGCTAGCCTAGGATCTCTTACATAGGGAAGAACCATTTCTCCCACTCTCAGCATTTCTTGGTTGCCTTCAGAATGATTTTTGCTAATATCCCATGGACTTTGCAGCAGTTAAAATACTAGTTATTATAAATACCAAATGTTTCCCTGAACTAGCTCATTGTAAAAGCTTCATAGAAAAAGTCTTTTCTAAAATGACTCTTTTGTGCTGGCAAAAAGGGCACCTGAGGGCCATTTGTCTGTTCTATGCCATGTGTCACGTATCCTTACATTTAAAGGGCTGCTACAGAGCTTGGCTTACAAAAACAAAATATTGAAATAGAATGCATCCTTGACCTGAAAATATATCCAGTTAAGTCATGCTGGTACCTCTGAGGTGTTCTTTTTCTCTCTCTCAATCTTTAATGGTTTAAGATTAAAAATAAGAATACGACGTACTGACTGGGTAGTTAATAATAATTTCAAAATAAATATTTCACACTAATATGTTCAATAGTGAGTTAAGAAGGTCATGGTCACTGTGTACCACATACACATAGCATGCCCCCTCCACATTAGGCAATAAGCAGAAGTCATGTCCTATTCAGATCAGAATAAGAGTAAAATGTTTGAGATCTTATTCTGAAAGCTTTCATAACAGGAAGTTGGAAAAGTCAAATTCTCTGAAAAGAACCCTTGTGTTGGACCCACAAGATTCCATATAAACTTTTCATGGTGATGTGTTATTAAATAAATAAAATAACTCAGGTTAGCCATCCTCCTTTTGAAATGAGTACTACGCTGCCTGTGAAGTTTGACAAACGATACCTCAGTGCTCAGGATGAATTTACATGCAACAGTTGAGCAATTTTGCCCACTTTCAATCCATGCAATCAGCAGCAGAATAATATTCAAGGGGGGGAGTATAAAACATGTTTGGATATTGTAATGAATTTTGCTTACATCACCACCAAATTAAACCTATTTTCATTTTGATATTATAAAAAAAGCAGCAAGGGGGTTGACTTGATAACTTGCTTTTACTTTATTAAATTCCTTATGTTGCAGTCAGCTGGATGGAGTACTCCCTGGGAGTGAATTAAGAACATTTGGGCCTTGTCTCTACATTCAAAACAGTATGACTTCCAGTAGGGCTTTTAGAGTTCACTTTATTCAGTCTGCCAGAGGGGAGATTAAAGAGTGCTCCCAAGTTCCTAGGCTGTTTATTGCTATCTTTATGTGGGAGGACTTTTCTGCTACCCTCAGGCTTCCAAGTAGCATACTGTGACATTGAGCAAAGGAGAAACTGATCTGTCCCATCAGGGCCACCCTTAGTTGAACAGGACAAATGTCATACAGGCACAGCGATTGTACACATCCCTGGCCAGTTTAGAGGGAACTAAATCCTTCCCAGCCCTGCCTTCTGCAGATCAACACAGATTTATGGATGCTTGGCTCCACCTCAACAACGATAATTACTTAAATGCTTGCTTAGGGGGCCTAACAGAGTTAGTATACTTCCCAAAGCTTCAGACTAGGAGAATTTACATTCTGGTTATAAAAGGAAAGACACTTCTAAAACCTCAGGACTCATTCATAATGGAACGCTAGTACAAGAAGCGGGTGGGAGGTGTGTACGAGTAAAACTGAGTGAGCTCTGGTAGCACTAAAAGCTTTATACTAGTGGAAACAAACAGGTCTCCAGACTAGACCCAGCCTAGTGCCAGTTCCTTATACCCTGGCTTCCTGTCTCTGAGCTTGCTGGTTTTCCTTGGTGTTCCAAGCTGGTTTTGTAGCAGGCTTATTGTATATCCTTTCATAACAGTTGGCTCTTTTTTTTTTTTCCTGCCTTCAGCCTTTTTGCAAAGTCATCACACATTTATCCTAGTGCTTGAGAGGTTAAATCAAATTAAGAAATTTATTTCCTCTAATATGCTCTGCTTCCTGAAGCAGCGTCACAAGAGAACTTACAGAAGCTGACATGGAAACAGAGGCGGGGCTCCCGATCTAAGCCAAAGAGAATAACGTTGAATACTGTGTTCCACAGTATGGTCTGTCTCTGGACATGCCTTCTAGATTTTTTCGTAAGACCAAATTCTAGGCCAACAATAACAACAAGGCTCATTATTTGTTCTCTCATCAGGAACAACCGCTTTCAAAGACACTAGTGAGATTGTGGAGGGGACCCTCCCACAAACAGCAAAATATTTAAAACACAAAGATAAAAACATTTATTAGAATAAGCACAGAAAAAGAACTGATGGTTTTTTAACACACATTCTCCATGTCTGAAGATGGGAAGAGTTGTTCCATGACTCTTCAGGAAAACCACGAATCCTGAGATACACCAAAATGTACAATAATAAAAGAAGTCCATAGTTTTAATGGCTCCTTCTCTCATTTGCCAGCTCTCTTCAATCTTCTCTTTTTTCAGGTCCATTGTTTAGACTATTAGCTCTGGTTAACTCTGCTATCTTCCCTGTCAAGCGCCTGCGCACCTGCGGCTGAGCGCGGCAATGAAGCCGGTGAGTAAAGAGAGCAGGAGGCTTTCCTCAAAAACCTCAGTCAGCATGACCTAAGAAATGCGGTTCTAATTGAGATCTCCCTAATCATACTGTCAGTATCTTGACTCCTCCTCCTACAGAACAACCTTCCATCACTGTCTCTGCCCCTCCCCTCCGTCTCCTATCTCTCTCTCCTGCCCCGTTTCTAATAAAACACAGTTCTAATCCTCTGTTTCCTCCATCCCATATTTGCCCCAGGCTTTCACATCGTGTGTATTCATTCTCCTTTCCCACTTTCTCCGTTTCCTCTCTACCTATAGTTCTATCTCTCTCTTCATCTCTAGATGCTGATCTAGTCCCATGATCTAAGAACAGCTTGTTTTTGGTTTTTGGTTTTGCTTTTTATTTATTTCTTTTAAACTGACATTCAGATGAAATTCACAATTTACATCTACAGGTCTTATTTTGCTTCTGAATTACAGATTTTTATTTAAGATACCAAAGATAAAAAAGAAGATATAAAAGATAAGTTTAACTTTTTAAACTTTTGACAGGATTGTGTTTCTGTAAAACATAGTGTAAACAGATTCTCCTTCCCCATTACCTTTTCTTGCTCTCCTCCCATACCTATTGAGACAATTATTCTTCTTCACAATTAGTACCAGTCTTATTTCCACATCTGTGTGTGGAGAGGGGGAGGGGCTTCACGTATATTGTGATACCCACTCAACTAGAGGTAAGTTACCTGGCTTCCTTTTATTCCCCACACCACAGAACTATTTATTATTTTTACTGTTCACTAAAGTAATTTGCACTTATCATATAATACCTCTCAGGCTTCTTTTTATATTACTGTCTCATCCTTATGCTCACGACCCATTGTGTCTTCACTCCTTAACCTTGGGTCAGGAAGATCCATTATAGCAGTGTCCTGGACTTCACTGTGGCCCTGAATTGTTCTCTCAGTGGATGAGGTCATGCCTTTATCATCAGGAGTCTATAATTAACAGGCCTAGCACATGTTCTTGAATGCCTTGCTAAGGAAGTTGCTCTTGATGTAACAGAGTATATCAACATCCAATGGCTACCTTGGACCTCTATTCGATTTAAAATGCAAGAGGATCCCATTTGAAACCTATGCCTTAGATTCTGCTATTCCTTTATGTTTATGTATTTGGGGGAGAACACAGGTATACCACAGTACATAAGTGGATGCCAGAGACCTTATTCTCCTCCCACCATGTGAATTCAGAGGATTGAACTCAGGTCACTTGTCAGCTTGGTGATAAGTGCTCTAACCCACTGAGCCATCTCTCTGGCCCCATTCTGTTTTAACCTTGAAAGCAATTAAAGAGAAGGGGTTCCTAGTCTTGGTTCTGTTAGAAAACCAGCCAGATCAGAGTTCCTAGGAGATTTCTTGGTTGATTTTAATTCTGTCATCAAGTCTATGGTGCCATTCATAAATATTAAAAATAGAAAATTCAAGGAAGATCATGAAAACTTCAAATAAAATCAAAGGCCTTGTGAGAATGTAGCTTTAGCACAGAGCTACTTCACAGCCTGGAGTCATAAAAAGAAGCACCAGGGAACTGATTAACTAAGGCTCTAGTGACAGTAGGTTAGAAATTACACTTTCTCTTCAAAGGCAGAGCATCTGATGGCCCCGCATGATGCAGTGCTCTGCCATGCACTTCATGGACACCAATATAAATCCAAGCAGACATAGCAGTCATAGCAGAAGTCACTGGTGCCAATAGTGCTTTGTTAGTGCATGGGAAGGGTTTCTGAGCTCTGAACTTCGTTCTTAGGGGAAATGATGACAGCAGCATAGGTACTACTAAATTTGCATTCACTTGACATCTTTGAGGATAAACCATGCCCACACCAAACAATAAATGTTTTGGCAGGTGATGGACCACAGAGTAGTTCAATTTTACAGTGGAAACAGCACAAACGTCTTGTATCTATGCAGTACTCCACATTTTACAGACACCTTCATGTTTATTATATTTGTTCCTTGTAACATCCCTGGGAAATGAGCTTATTTACAAAATATGATTGCTTTTCTTTTATAAACATGGAAAATTGAAGTTCGGCTTTGATTTTCAACTTGTCCTATGTATTTGTTCCCTGGGCTCAAACCTTAGTCATAAATAGAAACTCAGGCTCCAACTCAGGGCTCCAGGTTCCAAGAGAATGGTTGGTTTCCTGGCAGCATGCTGTCCCCATTTAAGAGTCTTTGTAGCAATTCTTTTTTATTGAAAAAAAAAGTAATTTAACCAATTTGGAGACTAAATGATTGTTCACAGGGATTTTTCTTGTCCAAAATAAAAACATTATGCTCTTTCGTAGCAGAGAAATTATGCAATACTTTTGGCTATTTGCAGGAAAAATTTTCTTTCCTCAAGGTACTCATATTAAAGCTGATAATCTTATAATAATAAACATCTTCTTATTGCGTATTAAGTGTTACATTCAGTTTTTCAAGTTCATAACTTGACAAAGTGGCCACTATAACTTACCTGTTCAGTGAGAAACTCAGACATGAAAAAGCTGAATAACTTGGTCAAAGACCAAAATGACTACAGAGCTGGGCTATATAGCTCCTGTCAGTCTTGATTCAGAACTTGCCTTTTGAACTGTCTACCCTTTCAAAAACCTATGCAACAGAATCAATGAGTCTGGTGCAAGGAAATGACTCTGAAAACCCATACCACATTTTTACGGTTCACTCATTAAGAAAAAGTACACAGTATCTTTTTCTCAGGTGCAATGCTATTTGCCCAAAGATACTAACAAAGAATATCTCTTTTCCAAACATGATTGGTATTATGTACTAACAAACCAAGTTGCTAAATGTAAAATACTATGAGTTCTATGTCCCTAGCAATATGAGAGATGAGTGACACATCTCAGTCCTTGGAGGGCTACTGGAGGAATCATGGTAAACTCTTAATTACAACAAATATGAAACAAAAACAATTCGGCTTGAAATTGTGATAGCCATGGCTATCCATCTTTGGTGGGCACTGGAATGATCTGAGGGCTTCTCAGGCCCCGCCTTTTGATTAAGGAACTCTAGTAGAAAGGAAAATTTGCATTTATAATGAATTTCCAGCTAATGGTGCTGCCCACAGATCAGACTTTGAGAACCACATTAGTTGAGTTTCCACTGAGTTTTGAAGAACCATAGAATGAACAGAAAAAGGTTCTTCTTGAAGAATGAAGTAAAAATTATGAAGCTCATACACTTGGTCCACAACCCCATGTACATCGATTCTTCCTTTCTTTCAACCACAGCCTCAACATTTCATTAAAAAAGCAGAAATTTTACTGTATTCTAGGTTTCTTTAATTCTGCCCCAAATGTTTTACTTTTTCCCCTAATTGACTTGCCATCCTAGTAGTGACCAAAAACTGAAAGAAGTTGTTGGTTAAAGTCTCCTTTGTTCATTAATTTTATCAACTGTAATGGCTGAAACAGTCACAGAGTCCCAAGCAAGTGTTCTTCAACACAACCATAAAAGAAAAAGAAAAGAAAAATTCTAAGTAATTTTTAATCAAGTGCAGGAGCCGGAGAATAATCAGAGTAACACATTCACTCAAGAAACTCATTTTGCTCCCAATTCCTCTCTCATTTTACCACATCAATTCTAGGGAGCTACTTAAATTCTCACTGCTCTAATTTTTGATTTGTAATGTGGAGGAGATGCTTGGAAATGAGTTGAGACCACAGGAAAAGAGAACAAAGTATGATTACTTTGGATTGCCTTCTGGAATTCAAACTGTAAAAACAAGAAGTGTTTCCCTCTCAGCTGTAAGCCAGTGGAGGAGACATTTGCCTGCTACACACATCTCATCATCATAACAAACATAGAATTGCTCAGATATTGGTGAGTTCTTGACAATTACTCTTTGTACTGGTTTTATTCCATTTCTCTTGGAGATGGAACAGCTTAGAAGCATATAATTCGAATACTAACTTCCAGCCTAAGGGTGAGAATACTTTTTCTATCTAAGGTCACATTGTAAATATGTCAGGCTTTCAGACCTGATTTGATCATGATAGTAAGACATGTTCAAAACTAGGCTAAGTACATTATAATCTTTAATTTCCTGATTATAAACAGCAATTCTCCTTCCCAGGTTAGCTTATTTTATTATATATATATATATATATATATATATATATATATATATATATATATATATACACACATATATATACATTTTGTCAGCAAGAACTTTTTATTAGGGAGAATTTGCTACCTTTTCTTTGTTTTATAGATTAAAAATGGGTCATTAAAAAATAAATCCATGGCCTTGCTGATCTATTTAGAGTCACAACTATAAATCATTAAATCAGGCTAGTTACTTTTATCACTCCAAATACACACCACCCTGACTTTTTCACACTTTGTTTTATTTGCCTATTGCTTCATTCTCTGAATTTTCTTGTGAGCTTTTAAGGGTATTAACGTTATTCTTTCGGTTGCACAGATTGAAAAACTATTTTTAAAAGAGCCGTGCCCCAGCCATTCTGATTATCCCCAAACCTAGTTCCCCCCCTCACCTAGTTTGTTTACAGAGGAAATGGCCTGTCTATCAGAGCCATCTCTCTCTTGAGTGCAGTTGGAGAAGCCTGATGTACTCTGATTACACTTCTCATCTTGTTTCCTTATTACTGGTATGGTGTTTTCCAGTTTTCTTGTCTATTTCCATCTCATTTAAGATTTTTTTTCTCCAAAGTGCTTAATACAAAAGAGTTCTAATCAGGACTCTTTAAAATGGAATAAAGTAAAAATAGAGAACTTCATGAGTGAAGGTGCAAGACTTTAACAAAATGGTAGTCATTTAGGGTTTTGCTTCCCACTCCTTATAACTTAAGATTTAAAGATGAAGCATCCCTTCCTCCTTAACAGAGAAGACTTCCTCACAAATTTCCTCATGAATTCTTAGCAGACATTTTTAGCTATTTCAAAGTAAAGAAGGAGTAATTATACCGAGGATCATATTGGAGCAATCAGGAAAGTGATTAAATGGAATAGTTGGCTATTGTTTTCTGATTCTTTTGTTTTGCTTTTTCCCTTTCTCAGAATTTATTCTAAAACTAAGCCAATTGGTTCTGAGAAAAGGAAGTCTCCCTGCCACATTGTCTTCAGATTTCTGCTACAATTACAACTACAATTACAATTAAAGCAACCAGAGAACTATCTTCCAGGCACTGGGATTTGACATTAGAAGGCTAAAGTAAAGAGCTCTAGGAAGAAACTCACCGCAGGTGTTTGATGAAGCCACAACTGAAGACACCACTGCTGTGTTGGTCAATGTCCTTCACAGCCATTTCTATGTCATCATGTTCTTCACACTCCAAGCAAGAGAAAAGTTTTCTCTCCTACTAATGCTGTTTGGTCCCTTTTCACATAGTTTAAAAATACTTATGAAACTCACAGTCTCAGCTGTCTGAGATTAAATGGACGCTGCTATCACCTCCTCCATTTCTGTCCAGGTTTCCTTGCAGGTCAGTGAGGATTGTTTTTTGTAAATCAACTTTGACTACCTAAGCAAAATACAAATTGATCAGAAATGAATAGAGTGGAGGGATCCAGCCTTTTCCACAAATGGGTTCATGAAAACTCTACTCAGGAGGGAGTACGAGTGCAGGAAAAATGAGGAATGACAAACGAACAGAGCAGTTCGTTCTTTTATGGGACCCAAGGAAAAGGCACGCAGGATTGTGCTTTAAAATGACTCATAGAATGCTTTAGAAGTAAAATGCATGAGCGTTTTTCAAGGGGAATTAGCAGTATACATATTAAGAAAAGAGAGGGGCAAGAGAGAGACTGACAATGCACCTTGCCAGTGAAAAAACCCACACCAAGAAGAAAAGGAGGGAGAGACTGACAATGGACATTACCAAGGGAAGGGGCCCACCCCAGAAAGAGAAAGAACTGCTCTGGCAAGAAGTTTAAAAAGCCAAATGCTGTTTTTTTGTATGTAGATGTTGTTCAGGCCTTCAGAGGAACAGGTTTGATATATAGATGTAGTCGTTGATCACGCCCAAGGAGGAGTAGGGTGTCCTTCCTCCTTCAACTTACAAACTTCAAGGTTATCTTGTTTACTATGAAAGAACATTTGACTCAATAACCCATAATTGCTTGAATGTTACTGTTAGCTGAGTAATATCTCCATTTGCCTCAAACAGAGCAAGGTACCATGTAGGCACCAAAGAAGGTTTTTATTTTATGGTTTTAGCTCTTTGGTGCATATTTATTTTTTCTCTATCTAGGCTCTTTTTGCTTCTATCTGTTAAAGGCTTGTCTTTTCCTGGGAGGGCCAAAGCCCAGCCCAGGAATAGCCTTACAATGTACTATCAGTATGAATAGGTAGCTCATGCCAGGACTTAGAAGCCAGCAAGGTATTTTACAAATGACAATTACTTTTGAGTAAAAAAATGGGTGCGTCCCCTTCTCAGCTAACGCCAGCCAGCTAAGGTATTAATTACTAGGCCATGCAGACATAATGAAAGGCTTTTGTTGCCATTACAGCAAAGGGGAGAAAGGAGCAAAATGGCTGGTGAGCCAAAATTCCCTGGCCAAGGAGTCTGGAACCTTTTCATGCAGACTTCATCCATGTTACCAGGGTATTGGAGCTCCCAGCAGAATAGTGGCTCAGAGAACACAGCTTATTAAGGGTCAGAAACCAGAGCAGTTCACAAACTTGGACATAGGAACTACCATAATAACCCAGAAACAAAGACAGTCTAGCCAGAGTGAGTGAAACTTCTTCACAAAGACATACATATCATTCATTGAATTTAAGTCTAAAACCAAAGTTAGAGGAAATGTCATCAATAGATAAATGGTTAAACAAACTGTAGTATATTCATAGAGCAGAATACAATATAAAAGGATTGGCTATTGGATGAATCTTGAAATGACTATAGTGAGTGAAAGAATCCAGCTAACAGAGAATATATTTTCTCCTCCATTTAATTAAAATTGTATGAAATGTGTTGACTACTGTGGCACATGACATTAGTCCAGGCCTGTACCTAGCTGGAGGCCAGCATAGGGGGCATTAATAAATTCCTGGCCAGTCTAGGGCTACAGTATAAGACTGTCTCCAACAACACCCCCTTAAGCTAACAAGGACAAAATGCTGTGATGTGTATACTAGCCTATGGTAACGGACATTTGTTAGTTGCTGAGAGCAGTACAGTGTGGGATGGGATGAAAAGTGCTGAAAGAAGAGAATAAAAAACTATGGGAGATATAGTTATGTTCACTATCTAAAGTCATTCAAGATCTGCAGGTTCATACAATCGTCAAAACACATGAGGTTGCATATTTCAGATATTTAGTGGTATATGTCAATTATATATCGTAAGTTATGATAATATTTCTTCATGATGTTCTGCATCGATCTGAAGGTGACCAGGGCACTGTTTTTCATGTTCGAGGGACCCCAAAGCAGAAGCAGTATGCAATGGTTCTGTGATAGCTAGGAAATGGTAGCATTGAAATAATTTTTGTCAGAATAGGAGGGAAAAAAAAGAACTTATTTAGTATTCAGCTCATCTGCTAGAGTATCCCTTTCTCCTCTCAGCAAAAGCTCTAAACTTCTGGAACCACTAAAATCTCACTGTAGCTTCATGAAATTTAATCATTTTCAGCCACAGATTATGCAGAAGAGGAATTGCAATAATTCTTGGAGTTAGGAAATTTCACCTTATTAGTTCCATTCACCATCATATAGTCTACCAACTCTCTCTGCCTCCAGCTCCCTCTGCAAAACCGTGGTAGCCGCCAAGGTCCAGGGATTTTCGTGCATACGTGCTGACATTCTCAGAAACAAGGGCAAAAGAACCAAGCAACTTCCCTTCAGGGCTAGTAGTGAGTTATTGGCCTGGTATCAATGCCCAAGTTTTCTAAGTTGGGGATTAAGTTTGTATACTATGTAATCATGACTGCCAATTGTTAGGGTATTATGTGCTTACCAATCACAGCACTGACAGGTATGGTCCAAAACTTCACCATCAATTAGACCCACAACGTTGTGCCCTTCATCAGGCTTTGTTTCTTCATAGTCGGGTTGGCCTCAGGACAAATAAAATAGCATACAAATGCGACCCTGAATTTTATTTTCCTCTATGGTTTCTAAATCATTTGGCTGTAACTCTTTGGGGATGACGTCCATGAAAAACCCTCTAATCTATGTTATTGTATTTCTCAGCTGCAGGTACTTTCAGAGCTGTGATTTATCTAAATCATCTATATATTTTTGTCAAAGGGTTATGAAGAGGATAATGTGAAAAGTCTATTGAGACACTGTTAGTAAATTTCAAAATCTACTTTCTGCATAGAGTTAAGCTAGGTAATTTTTTCACTCACTGCATTTAAGTTAGGCTTATGCATCATCGAAGACTTCAAGGGAATAGAAGTTAAGCATCTATAAATTCTCTGTCTGAGAGCTTGTCTGTCAGGATAAAATTATCACTTGCAGAGCTTATGGACAGCCATTAACTTAGGTAACAGTTTAAGCCTAAAACTACAGAACTGCACAGAGATGTTTCCTAAGTTCTTCTTCTTGCCCATGTTTACCTGTTCTTTCTGGTCCAGTACTGAGTTATTGATCTCAGTGCCAAACATACACAGTCATGCACATGAATTTTTCCTAAAAGAAGCTTATTTTGGAATATTACATGATGCTTACACTGTCACTCCATTCTGTGATGGCAATGAGTTAATGGTACAACATATTAAGGAGGGCTTGGAGTCCTCCCATCTAGTAGATGGGGAAATCTCCTGTATTTATGTTGCTAGAGAACCATAGAATTTTAGAATGAAAGCTTAAAATTCAACTCTATGTTGAACAGCATGTGTGAAACAGTTCAATTTCTTAGTTTTGTGACTTTTAACCATAGGTCTCACAATTAGCTAACTGAAAACCAAGAAGAAATGGCAAGCACCTGAGGTAGCTAACATAAAGCTCCAACATTTAAAGACAGCAGGGACTAGTAGCAATGTAGAGCCTCGAATTTTTAACTAGAGTTAGGAGACAAAGCTGGGAAAGAAAAGAAAATTCAAAGAACAGAACTATCCCTGAGCCTTAAGTGCAGGGGTTTTAATGTAGATATATCAGTTGGGACTGGGCCTCACAACTCTTCTACAGGCAAAGAAGGAATGCTGAGACCAGAAGAAACAGTCTTCCCCAGGGAAAAACTTACCAACTGGTTATCAAAAACCAAATGTTCAGCCTTGAAAACATACACAGAAGTAACATTTAGACTGAGTAGGCTGTATGTAGGAATACACACACACACACACACACACACACACACACACACACACACACACGATATATATATATGAAAAAGAGAAAGGTGTTGTATACAGGATAGTTTAGAGGGGGATAGGGAAGATGAGAGCAATGCAATTATAATCTCAAAAACACTTTTAATGAAAAAAAGAAATGAAGAAAGAACTATCAAAGCAAAATAATTCACCTTGTTTTCTGACCGACTTAGTTGATCACAGCTGTTAGATTAAATATTGAATAAGGAACACTCCTCCATGCCCCTTCCTTAAAAGTGATGAACTACAGATCAGAGGGGACCAGAGAGAAACGGCAGCCAGCAACCATAGACAATCCTATAGAATGGACTGTAACCTGTAGCAGAAGGATGTTAACAGAGAAATACAAAATTTAAATACATTCTGGAGTTTATTGATAGTTATAGAGTAATGTTGGCTTCTTAGTTTTGACAAATATGCCACAGTAATAGACAGTGATCGCATTAGGAAACTGAAATTGGCAGGGTTGTATGGTAATTCTCTGTAATATCTTTGGAAATTTTCTGTGCATGTAACATTATTCCAATGTAAAGTTTATTTAAAAATGAATCAAACAAAATCATAGTTAGAAAGACACAATAACAGTGGAAACACTCAATTCTTGTGCTAAATTAGTTTGGGGGGGGGGTTAATGGAAGGATTTGTGAGGCCCAGTAGGCCACAGACTGAGAGCATGTCTTACTTCACTGTGGGATCTGGGGGAATGGAGGATCCGCAAGGGATCAATCAGGAAGGGTGCTTAATATTGGTCAGGAAACGGAAGCGTGACCAGAACCATGGAGAGGAAGGATATGGAGCCCTGTGGCAGCTAAAACTTGGAAGATCAACAGGTAAATTACAGAAGGGCACAGGAAGGAGCTAGGACACTATATGGGAGAAAGGGGAACGAAGTCACCAGCTCTGTAACAGCAAGAGGGATCCATGTTTGAAGGAGCTGAAGGCAGACAATTAGAGATTTCCTGCAATGGCCTGACTTAGGAAGAATCAGTAGTTATGAAGAAGAGGAGGGAAAATTTGAAAATATAGAGGAAGTAAAATAAGCGCTTTTGGTGATTTCATCCAAAATCACTGATGCAGAGGGAGACACTGAACAAACAAAACCCAAAGCTGTGAAAGATTCAGGGTTTGATCACAGCAGCAGGCAGTGATCCCCAAGGCTCCACCTCTACGGTGTTTTGGGCTCCTCCCCTTTGCCCAGGCCTTAGAGAGGAGCCACTCCCACCGCTCAAACACAGAGGGAAAAATGTAGGGCCTGGAAAATGTCACCCTTGTCCAAGAAGAGACTAATTATGGGTATAGAAAGCATTTTTCTGATATCAATGTCTAATTGAACTTTCTAACTCTTCTAAAGTTGATTTTTTAGAATTTTATTTTTACTATTTTATGAGTATGAGTGTTTTGCCTGCATGTTCGTCTTGTACCATATGCATGCCTGGTGCTTGAAGAGGTGGTAAGCCTCCAAGTGTGCTCTGGGAATCAAACCCTGGTGCTTAGCGACAACAAGCGCTCTTTACCATTGGGCCAATTCTTCAGGCCTCTAAAGTAGATTTTTGAATAAGAACATTGATCTCATGCTTCCTTATGGATTTACTACCTTGTCGGGTTTTTGTTTAACATTCTTAGTCTTTGAATAGCTGGTAGGATCTACATTTTGCCCCATCTGAAAATATATCGAACTGAGTAAAAACTATAAATTTGTAATTTAATTCCCTTAGCACTTAAAATACTTACCTCATAGTTTCTGGCACTTAGTATGTCTGTTGCCAAAAAGTCTATATCTTAAATACTTATGCCCATAAACTAATAGATGTATACACAAATAAAATAGAAGAGAAACAGACGAGATGTAGGAAAATTACATTAATGATATAGAAGAAAAGAAAATCAGCAAGATCTTTGATTTAATTTTTAAATTATTTTTTTATTTAAAAACATTTAGTCATACTATATAGTTTGTTCATAGTGTTTCTCATCGATCAACTCATCCCAGATCACCACTTCCCTACCTACCCGGCTTCATATTATTTCTCTCTCAAAACAAAAAGAAAATCCAAACAAACTAAAACCCCAATATACCAAAACAAAAGCACACACAATGGCACCTATCCTGGAATACGGTTGATATATCCAGTGGCACCCATTAGAAAGATTTCCTCCCCCCCACAGCTGGTATCAATTACAAATAGTTTCTTGGTACAGGGTGGGACCTCCAGTCCACTTCTCCTTCTCAGTGATGGGAGTTTGTCTGTTTCAACCTGTAAAGGTCTTGTACATGTTGTCACAATCTCTGTGAGTTCATCTGTGTATCATTCAGTCTTCTTGAATGTGAAAGCCTCTCTCTTCATAGTTATCTGCCACTGGCCCTTATGATCTTCCTGCCTACTCTTCTGCGTTAATTTCTAAGCCTTCATGGGAGGGACTTGAGAAAGACATCCCACTTAGGACAGAGTGCTCCAGTCTCTCATTTTCTGCGCATTGTCTAGTTGTGGGTCTCTGTATTAAGTCACATGTACTACAAGAAGAAGCTTATCTGATGAGGGTTGAGCAATGCTCTGCTCTGATGTATGTGTACAAAAATATGTCATTAGGAATTATTTTATTGTCATGTTCATTTAGTAGAATAATAACAGCAGGGTTTCTTCTAGGGCCCATGAACTATCTAGTCTCAGGTTCTTGGTCATGGTATCAATGACAGGTAGGTTCCATCTCATTAAGTGGGACTTAAATTCAAAACTTTTAAGAGGTTGGTTACCTCCATATCATTTATGCCACTATTGTTCCAATATATCTTGCAAGCAGGTCACTGTTGTAGGTTGCAGGGTTTGTAGGTGGGTGATATTGATGATTAATTCCTCCTCCAGCATCATACAAAGCACCTCCAGCAATGTGAATGCTAGTCCAAAAGGGTGAAGTTTCTAGTTTTGCACTAGCTTGATTTCTCTATGATCTATAATATAAGCAACATCTTCAGCCTTATTGTCAGGTTATGAGAGGCAACCAATAGCCTGTGATTTCAGCAGGGGGGAATGAACAATAAAAAATATCTTCAATATTTATAAATGTCAAAACAATTGAAAGACAAGCAACCCAGTGGAAGAATATGATAAAGGGTATGAATTGGCAACTCACAAAATATGGTTCAAATGTTCACTACAATTATGAAATCATACTTAACGTGAATAACTTTTACACTGCCAGTGACACAGTAAAGAATAAAATTAAACTTCAATATACTGACAACTTGAAGATATATGTGCCCTATAAATCATGAAATTCTACTTTTAGAATAAAGTCTAGAAAAAAATATTCCCATTAGAAAGAGCATTTACATAAGATTATTATCTTATTTTATATAATAGAATACAAAATGAAGTATGTATTTATTGACCTACCTGATGATAGCAGAGTGAATTACAATAAAAAAAAATCAACATTAAGGTAACAATTGGAAGAATTTACATGTCTAAAAACAGCATAGGAATAAGGAAGAAACAGTACTGACAGAACATGCTAATAGAAAAAAAAAATCTCCTTCTGTATAGGAGACACCAGTGGCAGGAAACTATAAGAGCAGGTCAGAGAATTGTCATTCTGGCTTATAATTCAAAATGCTCAGTGTTTGTGTGTCCCTGGGGATGAAAGGAGCAAATGAAAATGAGCATGAGTACACCAGATATTCAAGGTTGTTTGTGTTTTAATAGAACAAATGTCGTAAATTTCAATGATATATGCACTTTAAAAATATTTATAGCTTTCTGTGAGTATAAACATTTCATAATTTTTAAACATAAAAATAGTAAAATTGTAAATTTTATAAATATTTCAAGAAGATGGATGAATAATTCTAAAAACGTGTTAATATGCAAACTCAGTAAGAATTTAAATCTTCTTTGTGTACAGCATATTTTCCAGCTCCACATAAGACTAAACAATTAAACACATCATAGGATTGGACTTCAGAAACTGTAGGGCTGTGAAGATAGCTCAAAAGTCAAAGTGCTTACCATGCAAGCAAGAGATAGAAACCCACCAATCCCTGAGCTCAAAATTCTACCAATCACTGAGCTTAAAATCCCACCAACCCTGGCCAACATGGACAGTTCTCCACCTTCCAAAACACTAATCCCCCAAGAAATTCTACATAAAGGGTTATATTCTGATCAATTCTGCTTCTCGTTGGAGAATTACAGTAGGCTACAAATTTGCTCCATCGGATATGTGACACAGAGTCCATTGGTTGAACAATGTCTATTTTTCCACTTGTATATGAACTTCAAGAAGATAAGAACTTATCCTTTTATCATTTCTGCCTGCCCAGTGATTGTCAAAGTATCTGGCAAGTAGAAAATATTTTTCGAATATCTATTGACTTAACCCTAGAGCAGTCAGTAGTCCTATACCAAGGTGTTTTTGTCCCAATGATGAGAAAGTGAGAACACGAAATGACGTGATCAAGGTAATGTAGGTAGAAACTGACACAGATGGATTCAAGTACAGTGTTCTTATGTGCAGCCTAACACTTGACTCCCATAGATCCCCCACAAATGAGAAAACACTGGAGTTCTGAACCCTACTACAAATTTCTGCCAACTTCTCACAGGAAGGCTATAACCATAGTTTATTCTGTAAGGATAGTGTGATGATGATGATAAATGTGTGATAACATTGCCCCTGGGGAAGGGGGGATATATGTTTTTGGAGACAGAGTTTCTCTGGCTGTCCTGGAACTCACTCTGTAGACCAAGTTGACCTCCAACTCACAGGGATCCACCTGCCTCTGCCTCCCAAGTGCTGGGATTAAAGGCATGTGCTACCACCACCAGGCATACCCTTTGGTTCTTAAAAGAGGGAAAGAAAGGAGCCTCCTTAGTGCAATGAGCAGTATGTCAGTCTTGTAAAAGAATGGAAGGAGCTGCATGCTTGCTCTCTGGCAAAGGTGGTGAAGGCTCTGTGCTTCCACACTTTTGAAACCCTCAGGGAAGCACACAGCAGTTCTGGCAAACTGCTTGGAAAATCATTGAGCATGATTTTAGTTACTCATTATTTTTGTTGTTTGCACATTAGTTCTGCATCCTATATGTTACAAATTGATCATGTTCTTGACATGCCCTGCTGCATAAAGGTTTCATTTATTGAGACAATTAGATAATTGCTCATAAATGCTAGTCAGCAATGAAACAGAAGTTTGTTGTGGGAATATTAAAGACAATCTGTGCACTTGTATGTTCTCTAATGACTATTGAATATTGACTATTCCCTTTAATATTTAAAAAAAAATTATGAACCTTTTTCATGCAATATGCACAAGATTGAGGGATTTTGATAATACAGTCTGATGTAGTTAAGAGCCAAAACATGTTTCATCATATGATTTACTAATGTTCTTGACTGCTTAAACGGGAGAACAATTTTTTTTGTTTTTAATTAGTAGTGAAACTACAGTGAGTTTTATATCACAAGAAGGCGCAACCAATTATCAACTGTATAATTAAATATGTGCAAATAAATAAATATGTGTTTGCACACACACACACACACACACACACACACACACACTCACATACAACCAAATTATAATTCTTGAATTTGGGGGGGAAAGAAGTGATTCATGCCTATGATCCCAAAAATTGAGAGATTGAAGCATAACAATCTAGAGTTCAAAGTAACCGTCAGCTACACAGCAAGTATGAAGTCAGTCTGAGCTGTGCAGTGCTTCACAGTCCCACTTCAATTTTAAAAATTCAAAGAAATGAGAAAACTCTGTGTAGGTGTAGGTACACATTAGGCAAATGTGTACATGTATGTAGGATGGTAAGCTTAGTCATGTGTGCACCTGCTGAGACTAAATGTTGACATTAGGTGTCTTAATCTACCACTCTCCTCCTTTTTAATTTTTTTGAGATTGTAATATAATCGTATAACATATCCCTTCTCCATCCCCCCTCCAACTCCCCAATGTACCCCTGCTTCCTCTCTTTCAAATTAATGGTCTATTTTTCTTAATTGATTTTACATATATAGATATTGTCCTACCTAGTTTTAGGTCAACTTGACATAAGCTAGAGTCATCTGGAAGAAGAAAGCATCCATTTATTAAGAAAATGCCTCTATAAGATCCAGCCATAGAGCATTTTTTAAATTAGTGATCGATGGGGAAGGGCCCAGCCCATTATGGATGGTGCTATACCTGGATTGGTGGTCCTAGGCTCTATAAGAAAACAGGCTTAACAAGCTATGAGAAGCAAGCCAGTAACAAGTGTTCCTCTATGGCCTTTTCATCAGCTCCTGCCTCCAGGTTTCTGCCCTGTTTTAGTTCTTGTCCTGACTTCCTTCCATGATGAACAGTGATATGGAAGTGTACACCAAATAAATCCTTTTCTCCACAAGTTTCTTTGGACATGATGTTTCATCGTAGCAATAGTAGTCCTAACTAAGACAGATATAGATGTAGATACTGTTGTAGATATATAGAAGGATAGATAAATAGATGCTAGGTAGTTATATTAAATATAGAAATAAAAGTTATAGATGTATGCATTGTACATATATGTATATATTTATATACACACATATTTCTAAATATACGAACATATCTGGTTACTCTGTCTAATGTTTTCTGTATGTATATGTTTTCAGGACTGACTATTCTGACTATTGGATATTATATAACTGATTGGTGTACTCTTCCCTCAGAAATATTATTTCTCCAGCTTTCAGAATTTCTTAGATGCCTGTACTTCTTTGTCTAAGGTTGAGGATTCATGAACTTACTGGCTTCCATGTTAGCATGTCTATTGGTGCTGGCCTTGTTCAGGTCATGTTTAACTGCCATGTTAGTGAGACTTCATTTGTGTACCTTCTCTGACTTTTCTAGGAGATACAATCTCACAGCAATCACCCTGTTCTTCTGGCTCTCTGATCTCCAGATCCTCCTGTCTCTGTATTCCCAGCTCCTGGGTAATAGATACTTATCGCCATGCTTGGCTTTTACATGTGATCTGAACTCAAGTCCTCATGCTTGTATAGAAAGTATTTTTATACGCTGAACCATTTCTCTAGCCCCAGAACTGATATTAAAAACAAAAATTAAAAAATTACTAAGTATAGGTGAATTAGAGAATGTTCTAGGACAATAAAGCTTCTCTTTATACAATCATAGTCATTAATACGAGACATTAAAGCAAAACTAACAGTTTTGCAGCATACAAAAAAACTGCAAAATCTTAAGTCATTTAGGAGATGGTAGGTGTCATTTTGAGTGCCTAATATAAATATGGAAAAAGATTTAAACTTACTGCAATTATTTGAAACAGCATTGAAGGAAATAGGAGAATAAAGTGTTGATCTAAGTAACTTTGGAAATGTGTATGTTTTGTAAGACTAAAGACAAAAGAAACTATGCAGAGCACTATATATATTCTAGGTATTCCATACAGGTTATATTCCATGGGTTAACAATCACTGAAACCACTATACATGTACAAGGGAAGTCAGCTGTGTCATAGTTTGGTGAATAGCTACAGATAAGCAAGGGAAGGAGGATGATCAGTGTGGTCATGAATTAGAGTTAGGAACATTCATATGAACTCATGCTTATCCTAATGTAGACATAGATGATTTTAATACATAAAAGTTCATAGGTATGAGTGGATGCTTGGGTTGATAAAGATACATGTATCTCCTTCGTTTTTTTAGCTGAGAAGATGTAGATGCAAAAATACCAAAGGACAAGAAGCAGTCCTAACATCCTCATCATATCTTGGTTTCCAACTGAATGAAAGAAAGAAAGAATCCCTGGAGAAATCATTAATTCCAGGATTATGGTAAAAATTTTACAAAATTAGTCCAGAGGCAGAAAAATTGGTAAATGCACACATGCGTTCCCACACTCATGCGTGCACGCACACACACACACACACACACCCACACACACACAATCATGCATACACACATATACACACACACACATACACACACATACACATACATACACACACACACATACACATACACACATGCACACACACACGCACATACACACATGTGCATGCACACACACACACACAAACACACACATTACTATAAGCCTAACAAATAGAGGAAACTACTGATAGAAGCCCCAGTGCCTAACTTTGAGATAATCTGAGCATAAGAATAAAAATATAATATAGCACAACCTAAAATACAAACCCTATGCTGATTAAATGAATGAATGAGTGAACAAACAAGTAAGAGATAATAGAAAAATCTCCCATGTAGAAGAATTTCAATATTTTGTATAATTTCTCTTCCTACAAGGGAAGTACAAGGGAAGTATAATGTCCCACCGCTATACTAAAGGCTGTACACAAAGACTTCTTCCAAAATATATGATATGGAAAGAAATAAATTTAAAAGTAATTTTGTAGTGGAAAAATTTAAAAACACAACCTTGGAGAGAGATCAAGTTTCAACATTGAGACAAGACATAATTAACCCTTAATATGGTATGAAAATTCTGGACCTGTGTGATACTCCTTCCAGGAGCTCACCACTCTAATCATGAGATAACGGTAAGACAAATTCAAATTGAGCAATCTTCCAAAAAATAAATGCCCAGTGCCCTTCAAAATTATCCAGATCATTAAAGACAAAGAACATCTGAGATTTGCACTATATAGAATACTCAAGAAGATAAGACAGACAATTGAATGTACTAGGGCATCTTGGGAGATCACCTAAACAGAAAGAAAATTAAGAGAAAAACTAAGGAAATCCAAATAATTCTCGATTACAGTTACTAATTGTGCGTTAATATTAGTTATTTAATTTTACCAAGTATTCCACACAAATATATAACATTAATAAAAACAAACATGGGATCTAAAGGAACTCTATGTGCAAACTTGACAATACTTCCATAAATTTGAATCTGTTCTCATATTAGAAGATCATATTTTTTTAAAAAATGAAGTATGAGGGGTTTGAGAGACATCAGATATCATAAGGGCCTGAATTCAGATCAGCAGCACCCACATTAACAACAATAGCAAAAAGACAGAAGCTAGACACAGTGACACATGCCAATAATCCTATCAGAGTGGAAATATACCCAGAAAGATCCCTGGGCCTAGCTGGGTAGCTATTCTAACCAAACCGGTATTTTCCAGATTTGATGAGAGACCCTATTTCAAAATACAAAGTGAAGACTAAGAGAGGAAGAGAGTTAACGTCAACTACAGGCTTCCCCGCACATGTGTACTTACACATACATACACACGTGAGGCTTCCCCACACGTGTACTTCCACACATACACACATGTGGAAAGGACATGTGAAGACATTTCAAGAGAAAAGCACAGTTACATAAAAATCAACCAATTAAAATATTAGGGCAAAAGCACAATTCACTGCCATTAGTGAACAATGGTAGGGTCATGTCATCCTTGTGTCACTGAAATTCTACGCATGGGAGCTGGTTTTCTTCTGTCTCTTGGAGAATGCGTGTCTTCCCTGGTGCCTACACAAGTGATGATTTCAGCAAGTGCTGTGCTCCAGTGAGTCCCACATTTCCCATTTCTTTCCTATAAGAAAGTATCAGTAACTACGACTCTACAAAAATGAGATGAGTGCAAACCCTGAGCAGTTCTTACTGTTCTCCCAAGTATGGATGAGATCCATTGTTTATTGCTGAATGTAGTGCCTCAGAAAACTATTCTTCTTTACACTACCTTCAGCAATGTTTCACCTGTTTCTGTGCTTCTGAGACAAAGCTCCAAAGCTTTAAATCATCCCTGTTTATTATTAGTGTTACTTCCCTTTCCACATTCTCTTTTCCTTTTACTGACCCAGTGCTCTGCCTCTTTTCTGTAGCAGATCCTAAAAATAGTACCACCATCATTCTCCAGACCTGAAATCTCAACCCAGTCTCTTACTCTCCTATCTTCTTACTCAATCCAATTAGTCATCTGGTGAAGCAATTATCCCTCAAATCTCTCCCACATCTGTCCTTTTCTTCCTGCTGTCAACAGTGTTAGGGATTTACACACTCACCTGGAGCTCCCTGATGTTACATCCTGTCTATTCTCTTTCAACAGACTTAGGAACAATTTTTTTCTTTACATCTATAATGAGTCACAAACAGGTCCCCCAATTTTATAATTCCTTTTGATCTGTCAATTTGATAAAATATAGATTATACCCTTCCTTTCCTGCTCTCTCCTCCTCCACGGACAGTGGATATTTCAGGCTAAGTGCCTGCAACTGAGGACCTTTGGATGTTTACTTATTCTTACTTCCTTCCTCTCTGCAGGCAGTGTTGACTGACACCTGGAAAGCAAAGACCAGGAAAAAGGAAATTAGAAATAAACACCACAGCATCACACTACTGGTAAATGAAATTACCTTTTGAATGTATGAGATGTGTAACTACTGTTTTGTTGTTCAACTAAGTCCTCATTGAACAGCGCTTGGATGGGTTTCTCAAAGTTCCTATACTGCAGACCCTGTCTACAGCTCTCAGAATACAGTCCACCCTGCTCCCCCATAGGAGTCAACAAGAGAAATCTCTCCAATCCCTTCAGTTTAAAATATGGACACAGAATTCACACATGTGGTCACCGACAGGTTCTTCTCCTTAGAGTGATCAGTACAGATGATCTACCAGAATCCAGAGCAGGCGATTGACCAGTATTCTCATTTCCCACTATAACTTAAGAAAAGTTTTGTATTATATGCTTATAAAACTATTTTTTATCAATGTATACATTTATTTAGAAAAAAGATAATCAAATACTGATGAACCCCATAGGCTATTTCCTTAGATCATTAGTTCCAGATCCTCTCTTCTCATCCCCAATCAGTCATTCCAATCTACTTCCTATAACTCAGCTAATCTAAGTCTTTTATCTCCCTGATTCAATTACTGATTTCAATATTCTGGCTTTATTCCACTTCTGTCCTTCAGTTTATCTCTCACATGCTAATTGGGATTATATATATATATAGATAGATAGATATAGATATAGATATAGATATAGATATAGATATAGATATAGATATAGATATAGATATAGATATAATATGGTTAGTTCACACACACACACAATCATGGAAATAATATTACAGAGTTTTTAGAATGAGCTAGAAAGCATGGAAAGGAAATTGTATTTCTACCCAATGAAGTACTCCTATCCTAAAATTTAAAATCTCTATGGGAATACAATATTAACAATATTATGTCTGTTACCATCAACAAATAAGGTGATTTATTCATGAACGTACTCCATTGTATTTTTCATCTCAGAAGTACAAACGTTTAATTATCCTTGTTCATACATCTCCTTGTTTCTGCCATTCGAGGTTTGGACAGGTAACAGATGGTATCTAAGAATGCTTCATCTCAACTCAAAAGTCCTTGAGTATAACGATTGACTCACCCCTTGAATGCAATATCATTACTTATGGAATTTGATGGTGGTAAAGAATTAAAGCAAAAATGCAGTTGAGAACAAGTAGGGAACATTTCTCAAGCTGATGCAAATATGAGGTGTTCGGGGGCTACCCAGAGCAAGACAAGCTTTCACTCCCCCTATTTATTTCACTTAAGCAATAGCTTTAACTGAAAAATGTCAGGGAAGCTGCCCTGAATAACACAGGAGGCCTTGAAATCTGGCCTGAGGTGGATTCCTTTGGAGCTTTAGTTATATATGAAATCCTCACACATTCTCAGCTTGTTCCAGAGAGCAACTCCTCAATTTATAGGTCAAAATCCCGTGTGGCACTGCCTAACCCAATGTAGAGGCCACAAAAATACTGACAATAATAAAAGCTTTCTGAATGTGTAACAACCAAAATTTAGTCCATAATTAAATTTGTAATGAATTCTAATTGTTTCTGGTAGTGTTTGTCCATATTATATTGCATGACTTCATGGAAGTTTTGGCTTTGAACATATAGCAATGCACTTTGCACCATACATGCCCTCATCCTATGTAGTATGAACAGATGTGGCTGGTGTTGTATGTAATGAGCTGCATTGTTCTTATTGAACATGCAGAGGCACCGGATCTTATAGAAATATAATGGTTTAATTATGCCAACTAAAGCCATTTAATGTTCTTTTAAAATGGATATAACTATAAATTACATTGTTGAATTGTACTATGATTGAATGATTGATTTTAAAAAATTGTTTGAAACGGCTTTTACATCAGAATATTTCAGCCAACTCATTCCTTTTGTCTACAAATATTACATCTACTTCTGACTAGTCTGGATTATTTTTATAGTCATTTTTATGCTACTTTTTTATATGCTAGGTAGAGCTGCTCTAACGTTTTGGGTTTTTTTGTTGTTGTTGTTTTTGTTTTTGATAATAGGTTCAATTCCATAAATGCTTTCAATTTAATGTGTTAATTAAAAATAGTGTTACCCCAGAAAGGTCAGTTAATGTAAATAGGTGCAGTGATTAGAATCACCAATAGATTGTTACACTTTTAGGAAGCACGAAACAATGCAAAAGCTGTAATAATAATAATAATAATAATAATAATAATAATAATAATAACAATAATGTATATTATTTTCAAAATACATATGAATTTATTACTTTCTCAGAAGCTGTTTCTCCCCTTATTTTTACTATTTGGTGATTTCTGCTGACAATTTAGGTTTTAGTACTCTTACTCTTTAATCTTTGTAGTACCAGTTGGCCTAGTGATAGAACAAATAAATCTGCATTACTTAGTTAAACGAAACATACATTCAAGATAGAAAAAGGTAAGGTGCATTATTGAAACAACATTATCGGGAAATGAAAGTTATGAAACATTATTAAGCACTGTGAATTTCGTGGGTGTATGAAAAAGCCTGTGCTCTGGTCATAAAGGCTAAATTTCTAATTTGGCTCCTTTTGAAGGAATGGAGTTTCTGTCACTTCAATACCTCTGGTGGGAAGGTGAGATTTGCAGAAGATTGCTTTGGAAGTATTTGCACTTTTTCCTTTTGATAAGCCTCTTTTAAGAACAGTAAAGGGATTTATTTCAGTCAAGTAGTAGTGAAAATATTGGATGATCTTAACTTCTTTTGGATTTTATCAAAGGTATCGTATGTATGTTGCCAGTGAAACATGTGAAACTCCTGGAAGAGGAGACTGAACAAGAGAGCAGAGTATGGAGAGAAATGAATATACATGATAAGCACTCTGATTTTTCAAAGTTATTATTACAAAGAGATCTTCTTAGAGTTCTAACTTAAAGCACAATGGCATTTTTGGTTTATAACTCAGACCCATAATCGATGAACTTGCTAATAGACATTTTCTTACAGACGTGGTTAGTTTGCTTTGTTGAAAATATTGGCTTGTTATAAAATGTTAAATCTAAATTATCCCTACAGTTAAATTAAATGCTTTATTGACTTGTTGTAGACAAGTTAGTAATAGCCAATGGACTACTAAGATGCTGAGAACAGGTGGGTGAAAGTCACTCTAAGAGAGGGATTGGTTCATCTTTGTCTATTTTTTTTACTTGGGTATTCACCTTTGAAACATGTAACCAGCTCCTTCGTGATCATAAGAACTATGATCTCTGTTGTCCATCACACGCACACGCACACGCGCATACACACACAAAAAACACTCCAAGGAATTGATAAAATGTTTCTAAATCATCAATATATGGCAGCAATTTTAGAACTGCTTTGTAAAAGTATCTTTTCTTGTAATCCATTTTTCTCTCAATTTTTATCATATTTTTCAAAAAAATGGAGCAAAAAAATTTATACATAAAAGAAAGGCAGAGTGCCTTTACCATAGACAGAAATCAAAATTAAAGGGTACAGATAGTAGCACTGCAAAGTGAGAATTCTCTTTCGTTTTCTCTTACTTGTATTAAAAATGATTTATTCAAAATATGCCATAGTGATTATAACACGTTCTAGGAGGACAATTTCCTCATTTTCCCTCCTCCCGCTTTTGCTTTCAAGTGCTGGTAATTTAATAGGATTAATAGGATTGAGTCAAATAGATTGCTTCCCTGATCTGCAATGGACCACATTTTTTCCAATTTATTTCATTTATCATCTCAACAACATTCCTTCACAATTTTGACATCCGTATTATATATATTTAAAAGCAGCTTCAGCCTTAACATCTGGAGACGGTTTCATAACCGTGGTATTCCAATGAGTAACTGGCTGCCTATCTCCTGTTTTCACTCCTACCATAGACTGTCCACACTCAGAGAGTGCCAGAGACAGAGTGTCCTTTGTCCTTTGTCAGGCTATAAAGAGTTTGTTTGGTAGTTCAGAATGCAAACTAATGGGAAAATTCTTGCAATCAAGACTACATTGCCTACACTATCACATGAATTTAGTGACAGGAACAAAAACGTGTGTGTGTCTAGGTTTCCCCTCTTCTCCATCCAAGGCATGTACGCAGCTGCCCAAAATGATAAGTATGTCTAAAACTACTCAGGGAGCAAAGCAAATGAGGAAAGCTGCCTATTTCCAGTCTATCAAATACAGCCATCCACCTTAGGGACAAATTTATGTTGTTGCATCTACAAATAGGAGTCTGATTTCCAACAGACAACTGAGAAAAATACCCTCCAACAGTAACTCCTGGGATGTGGAAATATCTTAAAACAGAGTGTCTATTTTATTTTACCATTTAAATTTAAAGATCCTGTAGGTTGACTTTAAACCAAAGATTAAAAAGAAATGACTCTGATGTATAGTTAATGAGGGCTCCATATATATGTACATATATATTATATGATTATATATACATGATATATATATGTATGCATGTATATGTATGTGTGTGTGTGTATTAGATACATGTATCTCACCATATGTAGGTTGTTTATCTTAAAAATAGGAATATAATCAAGTATAGAATGCTCATGAGAACTTGTGCTAAAGTGTGTAAAGTAATATGCACCAATGTCAAGAATTTATTTGAAAAAAATTCAAAGCTCAAACTGATGGATGTTTGAAGGGAAGGATAAATAAGTCAACATAGTAAATACTAACAGAGTATTCTAGGTTGGAGGGATATGGATATTTACGTACAAACTTTTCAATTTCCTGTTTAATTTTTTTTTCCTTAAAGTTTTGGTTGGAGAAAAGGATGCCCAAAAATAACTCTCCCAAATCTTGCCAGGCCCTCTTATTTATCTCATGTACTGTGAGTCCTGTTGGATTGTGTCCCAATGCTGTTTTAGAAATGCAAACTCATACATTTATATATACATGACATGCAAATATATAGTTTGTAGAAAAATAAAAACCGATTAAACAACTACATAGCTACGGCAGTTTATTATCTCATTTATTTCTTGACAGTTTTTTTTTTTTTTTTACTAGATATTGCTTTGGATGTCAAGGTTATATTTGCTCAGTAACAGTGCCCTTTGGATTTTCTTATACCTACAGGAAGACATAGCATATAGGTTATATTACTGGCAATCCCTTTGGAACAATGGGAACAAAGAAAGGGGGAGGGGAAAAATTTCTAAATTAATATTATAACTCACTCAAGAAAAACAATAACAACTTTCTCATCATATCATCATAATCCAGCCATTTTTTTATATAGCAAATGCCTCCAGAGACTGTGCTATGTCTTCTGGAAAACCCCAATATTCTGCAACAGTTAATTAAATACTTTGGTAGTTATAGGCAAGCCAACTTTAAAATGCAAGAGTTGAAATCCAATATTCAAGTCTTTAATTTCCCTATGCTTCAAAACATGGAAAACCATACCCAGCTCCAAGAAAAGGAGAAAAAGGAACACAGAGAGAATCGTTACATTAAAAGGGCAACTATTTGGTTTGGGGGTGGCAGCCAAAACTAAGAGTCCTATTTGGGAGCAGAGAAGAGATTCTGAAATCTGTAATTTGGATACCTACAACAACTCATGATTCAGTCCATGCTAGCTGAGCACACACATTCAAGCCCATCAACGGATACCATCATCCAGACATGTATCCAGAAACAAAGCTTGGAGTGCCTTTTATAAACAACACAGCTAGAAAGTGAGCAACCACACTCACATAAGCTTCTCATATTTTCAAACTCAATTTTCGTACCAAGTTATAACTTACATGTCAGCCCATGCTTTCCATTCCCTACCCAGGACAGCCGAGCCTTGTGCAGCTTTGGAGAGGAGGTGGTGTAGTCAAGAACCATCCAGGTCAAGGAGCTCTTGGGCAGAGACAAAGAGATGACAGGAGAACAGACTTCCTAGAAGGCAGTTTTAGTGAAAACAGCTAAGTTTATTGAAGCAAGGGAGGGTTACATTTATAACGTATAAATGAAAGAGGGATGTCTTATGTGGTGAGAGGTCATTGGCTAAGGCAGTGGTACCCAATAACTCCATTTGCATGTGAGGGGCTCAGGACCAGACCTAGGCGGTCTTATTGTCATTGGCTGGGGACAAAGTCCTGAGGAAGCCTCATTTGCATAGGCAGAGGTCTCACAGTGGCCAGAGAAAGAGCCCTTATAAGGTCATATAAGGAGGGAAGTCCAGCCCCAGGCCCTCCAGCTACAGTGGTCAGACAAGCAGCAACCAGACCAGATTCCTTGAAGAGGCAGGATCATATCAGGTGCTGCATATATGGCTGCATTAGAGGAGATTTGCTAACTGTTAGTGCTAGCTGGGGTCTTGTTGGCACCAGAGCAAGAAGGAGGAGTGGCCAAAACTCCTGCCACTCTCAGGGGGAGAATTCCAGGCACAAAGCACGCTTCAACACCCTCTTCGTTCTAAGATAGTCCCACACTTACATCTAATGTGAGCTGGATTCAGGGACCAAGTTGTAGATATGCAACTCCGAGGCTACATATTTGAAGAAAAGAGCAAAACAGCAGCTTTCCTCTAAAAAAAAGTAAAATACTACTTGAGTGAGTATAAAGAGATCCTGGAGTACAATGAAAGACAAAGTCTCACATAAAACCAAAAAAGGAAAAGGTATCAAAAATAAATTCTACTTATTTCCTATTCCTAATCCCATGCATGTCATCGCTGAGGCAGGATTTCCACGCCTCACAGTGTACCTAGGAGTCTCGGTTCATGCCTGCTGCCCTGCATAATTGTAAGTGAAAAGTCTTTGGCTGGATTATAAATTATGTGCTACCCCTGTTAGGCAGGGAAGGTGCATACTGACAAATGATTCATTAGAAGTAAATGTCTCTTGGTAGAAGGGAGCCTTTTAAAGTTGAGTATAACTGCGAAGCAAATGACAGCCAGAAGCAATCTGTTCCACTATCATATCAGAAACGCTGGCATTATCTCGACCTATATATTTTTGGGAAAACCGATACAATTAGGATTCCTAGTTTTGTGGAGAAGCCCCGAGCTCATAAAGCTTTTGCTGTTCTTTTAGCAGAGAAGCATATTGCCCAGGTTTCTAGGTAATGTTCTCCATCTATCACGCCTATACTTTTTCAAGGGTATCACTCCAGAGTGACTTTCTTTGTTTATCCTTTCAAATATGAAATGAAATATGTCTAAAGAATAGACACTATTAGTTTGTGGTCCTTAAGGAAGTAATTCCTAAGGGTAATTCAAGGCAAATCCTGATTTACAACGATAAGTCTGATAATAATAAATGGGAAATGCATGTGCATACCTTTCAAGGGAGCCCTTTAAGAATTGGAGCCTCTCATCTTATTGCATTGCCAGGTGAATCATGCCAACTGTAATACGGTATCTCTTGTCTCTACACCTCAGAGTACTCATTCTTAAAATTCAGATTTGGATTTACGCATTTCCTTTGCACCACTCTAGAAAATAATGTAATATTTTGATCATAGTTTGAAAAAAAAATTTCTAATCCCTTCAGCCTTTCAGCTCTTGAGCAAGATAAATAATCTTGATTTAAGACACTTTGAATGCTTGCATAGTCAGTCACTACATGATAACTTTCCTTGTCTGTAGCATATGAAGCTTAAATAACCTTGTGCAGAAGCTGGGGTGCGATGAGCTTCTGGGATTCTCCTACATCTGACCCCCACATCTCTGAAAGTCTACTGGTGTTACAGATGCTCACACTATTTTGTTTGGCTTTATATGGATTATAGGGGTGCAAAATCAGGTCCTCCTGTTTGTGCAGCAAGCACGTTAACCTACCGAGTCAACTCCCTAGCCCCCATCAATTGTATTAATACAAACCAACTATATAACCTTTGACAAATCTTTCTCACTGGGGCCCTTAATTGTTTGTGGTAATCAGCTTTTAAGGTTGATTCATAATGATCTCCGCTTTCAGATACTGCCACGTGTCATTTTATCTACTTAAGGGTGTACTAAACTTAGAAACTTGACTCTAGAGAATAGAAGACAGTAACTACGATGAGATTATCACTTCTAGGAATAGTCTACAAAAAACTATGATATGTTTCTTAGTGGACTCTTGCTCACTTGCCCTCTCAACTTGAACATTTTAAACAGGCCACCATTTTGGGAAGGCCCACGTGACAAAGGATAGCCTCCACCCCATAGCTAGTAAGGAACTGAAGGAACACAACAGCCGTGGAATGGATTTAAAAGATCCTTCTCTAGTCCCCCTACAGGCAACAACCCCTAAGCCTGTGGGAGGCCCAGACACAGAGGACCAGAAAAGCCACACTTAGATTTCTGATCCACATGAATTGTGAAATAATAAAATCTATTGATTTAAATCTCTAAATCTGGTGATAATTTCTTATGTAACAATATATAATTAATAGAGTCATAAATTAAATTTTCTTTGGGAATAACATACAAATTCAATTAAGAAAAAGGTAAAACACGGGGCTGGAGATGGTTCAACAATTAAGAGCATCTGTTCCTGCAGAAGACCAGGGTTTGATTCTCAATGCCCACATGGTCACTCACAACTGTCTATAACTCCAGTTCAAGGGGATCTGACTCCCTCTTCTGGCCTACTTGGACACTGGCCATGCATGTGGTCCACAGACATACATGCAAGCAAAACACTCATAGACATAAAAATAAATGAATAAATTCAAAAAATACATAAGACACACTTATTAAAGAATATAGTTCTGCTGGCAAGTCTTATGTCAACTTGACACACAATCTAGAGTTACCTGAAAGGAAGGAAACTCAATTGAAAAAATGGCTCCATAAGATCCAGCGTAAGGCATATTCTTAAGTAGTAATTGGTGGGAGCAGGGACCAGGCCATTATGGTGAACCTGGGCTGGTAATCCTGGGTTCTATAAGAAAGCAGGCTGAGCAAGCCATGGGAAGTTAGCCAGTAAACAGCACCCCTCCATGGCCTCTGCACCAGCTCCTGTATCCAGGTTTGTGCCCTTTTTAAGTTCCTGTCCTGACTTCCTTCTATGATGAACAGTGATGTGGAAGTATAAGCCAAATAAACCCTTTCCTCCATCACAGCAATAGTAAGCCTAACTGAGATAACAGTCTTTGAGGACACATTCCTTATGTTTAGAAGACATCCCTGAATTTCCTCATCTGTATGAGCTTGGGCAAGTTTTTTAAGTGATTTAATTTTTTTCCAAATGAATGTGGAAATATTAGAATTATATGAGTGTCACTTTGCCAAACAAGCAAACATCACACATATAATAATCTCTCCATGAATATTTCTATTTCTTTACATTTTTATTTTCATCAGTGTTCCACCAGTAAGATTTGGGAAAGGGGATAATAGGAAATGAAGAAAAAGCAATAACAGTCATAACCATTCTAGGAAACTGAGGAAACATGAATAAAATATGGAAGACTGAGATGAAAGATGAATAGATGTGGTTATATTTTTCCTGTGTCCTGTAGTTTTTAATGTCAATATTTTACCCTCAGTTAGGGAAAGAGAAAGGAAGAATAGAAATTTCCATCACGTTTGCAGGCGGCCTTGATACAGAAGCAAGGTGGAAATCTCCACAGCCTTTTTTAGGCTATCCTAAGGTTGGAAAGGACTAACTGACAGTGAGTCAGACTAGTGACTAAGCTCGTTTTCTGTACACTCAGTCTCTCCAACCTTTGCTCTTTTAAGTAAGAATCAACACACTAACAATGGACAACCCAACCAACGCCCACCCCAACTCTCAGGGCTTCAGAGCTTTTATGCCCTAAGCCAAAGTTTCCATAAACCCATGTGGCACACAACCCCAAGAACAAGCTACACAAGCCAGAACACCTGCCCCTAACCAAATTATAGCCACCTGCATCAAGCATTTCAAATCCAAACTCATAAACAACTACCATACCTGGGGTAGGAACATAAACCTAGTCCAAATGCCATTTTGCAATTTTAAAGAAACCAAAATAACAAAAACTTCTTTCAAGTGTTCTGCTACAGTGTCCTTATATTTTTTACATTTTAGTCTCTAGGTAAAAACGTTTCTCAAGATGGAAAGACAAGTACAGGAAGAACAATTTTCAGGGGATTAGAAAACTAGATTTCTATTTGACTTAGGTGAAAAGTAGTAATAATGTCTATTTTAAAGAGGTCCTGTTGAGAAAATATATCTGTAATTATGAGCTTTAAAGGCATGCAGAAACTTTCAGCCATGAAAATTTTAGGAATTCCATAATGAGGATAATATTTGCTCTTACAAAATCTTGGAGATGTACTCCTTACCAAACATGAATAGAATTGTGAGATATCTCAGTCATCATGGGAAAACTGTGTCCAGAAGGAAGAAGTAACTGACAATGGTGCAGGTAACCCCTGCTACCATTCTCTCCACTGAAAGTATTATTTACTACTCATTAATTATTATTGGCATTTATGTATGAATGAATATGTGTGTTATTCCACTACCTGTTAGCACATCCTTTCAGACACACTGTTTGTTGGGTGTATTGTCAGTGACAGTCATTGAAGACACAGCAGCGAGTACAAAAGACACAGCACTAGAATTTACGTAGTCTTTGTTCCAGAACTAAATTAAGGATCTCATTTAATCCCCATAACCCAATTGAAGTAAGTGATCCTTTTATAATAAATGATGCAAAATCAATTTTTGCCCATACTCTTTAAAAACAGTTTAGTCCCACTAGCTTTGTGTATAAAAGAAGTAAATGTCTCTAAGCTTGGAGTCAAAAATATGTAAATATCAAGCGTCCTAATTTAGCAAAGAGCTCAGATGAAATACAAGTCTCCGAAGGTACTAGGAAATGATGCTCAGGAAGGCATTTGAGGAAGAAATGAGCTAAGCTCCCACACAAGACAGAAAGGACAGGAAGAGTTCCAAGAAAGCATATGGATATAGATACAAAATATATCTGTATCCTCAAACTCGTCTGGATACCCCCTTTGCCTTTTACTGAGGCTGCCAGCCATCTCTGCTCAGGCTCTTCCCTAATGACCCATCTCCTCCTGGGCCTGGAAGAAGAGTGCCTGTCCTTCTTGCTCCTCATTTTCTGCTTTCAGAGCATATTTCAGAGCGTATTTGAGTCTCTTGACCTGAAATGTCTATCACCTGTCACCACAATTATCTACATCTTTCTACAGCTCCCAGCAATACATCTCCTTGTTCTTCGAAGAATTCATTTCCTAACTCACTGTCATGTTACCCAATATCACCCATGTCATAATAGCTGGTGATTTCAACAAATCATTCATGATTTGCCATTCAATACCCTGCCTCTCATTTCTTTATTTCCCACTCTTTCAGCAAAATGGGAGAAGATGATGCCCTGAATTAATATGTATTGATAATATGAGGCTCTCAGTGCCTCAAACCCATGGAAATAGCAAAGCACCTCCCAGGTGAAGCTCAGGGAAATGGCAAAGCCTTCTCGTGGTCTGTGTGTGAATGCTGAACGTATGAGCCACAGCTCCCTTCTCCCAGATGACTGAAGCCTGACACTGCAAACCTACACAGACCTCCCACCAACTTGATACTTTGGAGACCACTGGGCGCATTTCTTGCACTTCCTCTTCAACAATGGATCATTTTATGATATTGCTAAGAGAATTTCACTGCCACGTGACTAAAAGACATAGTCTATATCACCAACATAGATATCTCTCCTGAAACCCAGACTCCTCGACTACCAGCTATCAGCTCAAATGGGTACTATTGAAAATCAGCATGTTAACAGTAAACTTATCAACAGCTCCAACTCTTGTCAACAACAGTCAAAAGGTCATATCGTGTGGCATAGGATGCCTGACTTACTTTTCACATAAAAATTCTCCAAGACTTCACCATCTTTTATACTCTTCACCCATGGCCAATATCATGGTTACTCCCGCATCTCAAGGCTTGAGCATTATGTGGACCTGCTACCAAAACACTTGCCCTCCAGAATTCCTTGTGCGAACTTCCTAATTGCCTTCTACCCTTTACTCAAATGGGACATTTCAATGAAAACTTCTCAGATCTTGTTTACAAACTCAGCTTCCCCAACCCATCGCCCTTCCTCTGCTTTGTCAATGGCCCCTCACACTATTCATACATGTAAATTACACAATACACATTTATTAATATTGTCTGTATACCTTTATACCTTTTCAATGGACGCTCTTTTTATTGACTTAATGACTGGTTTTCTATTTCTTTCAATGACCCTGACAAAGATTGTGTGGCTTTCGGCCCTGTGGAGAGTGTCTTCTTCTCATGGATGTGCCATGATTTTTGTCAGATTATATTACTAAGATCATCCATATAGTGAGCCATTACATTAAGTCAGTACAAATGTTGGATAATGGTAAGCTTCCTTCATCTGCCCGTGAAAGTCACGGTTTTATGCAGCAAAGAAAAACAGTAGCACATTCTTTGCAATTAATCATCAATTATTCTTTTCTGCTCATTACTTATCTGTATCAATTTTCTGTCCTTGAATGTTAGTATTTTCTGAGAAACCATGAAAACTCAAAAAGCCTATTGCCATTTATTAAGCTTTCATTTTCAAAACATTAAGAGTTTTACCAAGTTTTACCAAGTTTTCAGTTAAGTATCAAGAGAACTTGTGTCTTGTTCATTTAAATGAAATTGTTTATTCTGAAAATTAATGTTTAATGAGGATTTGAGAACTTTTTATCAGAAAAGCAAAATTTTTGATAGAAGACTGTTGCTAAAACCCCATTGTACAGTTAAGTGGGACTTTGCACTGACAAGGTAGAGAAAACTATTCTAACATAAGTTATTCTTGACTAAATCAGATTGACAGAATGATTATATCTTTCTCTTCATTCTGAGGCAAAAAGCAGTCACTTTTAATATGATCATGCCTACAGTTTAGGCACTACATAATATATGGAAATATCGTCACATATATTTAGGTACATATACAACACAGAATTCCATGATATGAGCCCTGTTATCCTATTATATACTCACACATGGGTATAGGGGAAGAAAAGAGAAAGGAGAAATTGTTAAAAGGCTTACCATGATCACTCAGTAAATATGATGCCGACATTCAAACTCTAGTTCTCTCTCAACAGTTAATTTACCTTTAGGCATCAGTCTTTTGATTCCATTGTCAAAATACAACAAACAATTCAAGCCTAGCTAAAAGCAGACTCACTCACTCAAAGTAACTTATGACTTCAGTATGGTTAAAAAAAGATTTATACTTAAATGCCTCCTACTAATTAAAATGTTTTCTAATCTCTGTAGTTGAGGCTGTCAGAATCTAAGAAAATTTAGCATTGGGTTTAGGTGGCTTTTTCATTCATCTGCTTTAATTCTCAGGAGAGAGGGTCTCTACTTGCACAGTGATCTCCAGGTGATGCTTTCAGATCTGAGACAGGATTTTTAATGACAGAATTTAATCTGGATTTCCCACTGACTTTTCTTCTGACTACTATCCTTCTTTGTACTTCTCTCTCCCATTTCTTTTTAATTTTAACATTGATGAACTGAGACAGTCACAGTAGCAACAGAGAATTACAGCTTGCAAAGTATGTTTGAAGTGGAACTCATGGTTTCATCATGCATTGTGGCTTAAGAGAAACAGGATGAGGCAAGTAGGCATTACAAGTCTCATCTGCAAGAGATCCTATCAATTGAAAGCACAATTCTCACCTACAGTGCAGGATTTTTTTTGAAGGTAAGAATTCACACTTGCAAAGAAATGCTCCTTCTAAAGCATCCTTCCCAACCACATGGTCCGCTTCATGTACAGCTTTAGTCACAAAGAATACTGAGGTTTCAAAGGAGAAAGCCAGTTCCAAAACACAAAGACTTGACCCAGCCATGGAGCAGCTCCCAAGCAGCAAATTCCATGAATCCAGTTTTCTGGTTACATTAAAAAAAAAAAAAAAGTAATCCTGGTGGTGGTGGCACACACTTTTAATCCCAGCACTTGGGAGGCAGAGGCAGGTGGATCTTTGTGAGTTTGAGGCCAGCCTGGTCTACAGAGTGAGTTCCAGGACAGTCAGAGACAACAGAGAAAACCTGTCTTGAGAAAAAGCAAAAATAAACAAACAAACAAAAAAAAGAAAACATAGTATCTCCCTCATCTGTCAGACAAATCCTGCCAGATTTATGAGTACCAGTCAAAGTAATCCATGATGTTTTAGCTTTAGCCTACCTTTCCTCATGGGTGCCACAGAACCAGGTTTTTATCCCACTACAGAGATTATTTATTAATAATAATGCTAATAAAACATTAACTGAATAGTTGATGTGTGCCAAATTGCTAAATACATGGATTATCTCATTAGAGGATCACAAGAGAGCTCTTGAGATAGGTGTGCATAGTATCACTATGTTGTACAAATGAGATAACCAAAAAAAACTTGTCTAAATTTATCCAGAAAGAAGACAACAAAGGCCAAATTTGAACCACAGCTCTCCAGTCAGGCAGTATATTGTGCAACAGTATCAAATACTGTTTATTTGATTCACCATTACACTCATGAAATCCTGCAAAGAACCTAGTCAAAGTTACATAAGGTCAACTAATATATATATATATATATATATATATATATATACATATATATATATATATATATATCAGTGACAGGATTATAGACCATGAAATGGTATATCTAACTTGTTGGTCTATCGAAACAATTATAAAATAAAGTTTTAAAAATGTACCAAAGAAATACCTCTTTGTAACAGAGATTGTTTCAGAAAAACACAACCAATCAAAATTCAGAGAACATGTGATCCTGTTGTGCCTAATCCCAACAGCTGTATCTACAACACCACTCTCACACCTAAGGCTCAGGAAATATGGCAAAAGAAGGGTTGAAAGATTATAAGAGCCAAAGGAACAAGACATTCGCTGTGAAATTACGTCTCCTAGAATTGCCAGGGAAGCTACACACTTGATGTCTCAACAACCTAGGGGCCTAAAGAAGACCTGAAGAATAACACCAATAAACATACTAATGTGAGGGGGAAGTTCATAGGCTCCAACCCTAGACAAAGAACTAGGCACTAAGGAATGCTGAGAGTAGGAGTAATAGCCTTTTCCAGGGAAGAGACCCCAATTGGTTATCCAACACCAAGTGGTCAGTCTTGAAATTATATACATACGAGTAACATTATGCAGACTGAGAAGGTTGTATTTATACATTTATACATTATAAATACATATACATGTATTTATATAATATATATAGATAGATACATTTAGGAATATATAGATAGATATAGCTATATATACACATAGGAATATATACATACACACACACACACACACACATATATATATACATACTGCGTGATATATATGTGTGTGTGTTTCTGTGTGTATACATGTATACACAATTAAGGAAAAAGAGGCCATAAATCTTAGAGAGAAAAGTATTGGAGGGAGGAAAAAAAGAGGAAAATTATGTAAAAATTGTTTCTCTTATAAACAATTTAAATCTACAAAGAGTGAAAAGAAAAAGTGGTAAACACATGGAAACCTAGTTTTTCCAGGAACCACCTCTAAACCAGGGGTGAACAAACACTTTCCAGAGAGGTCAGATGACAAAGGCTTTACAGGCCTTTTCAGTCATGATTGTGCATTGTAAGGAGAAACAAAAGACAGCACAAAAATAAAGTTGGCATGCTCCAGTAAAACTTTGTGGATATTAAATTTAAATTTCATGGAATTTTCACAGGTTGTGTTTGCTAGTTTTACGTCAACTTGACACAAGCTAGAGTCATCTGAGAGGAGTGATCTTCAATTGAGAAAATGACTCCATAAGATCAGGCTATAGGACATTTTCTTAATTAGTGGTTGATGGGGAAGAGCCACCACTATTGTGAGTGGTACTATCCCTGGGTTAGTGGTCCTGGGTTCTATGAGAAAACAGGCTGAGCAAGCCATGGGGAGCAAGCCAGTATGCAGCACCCCTCCATGGTCTCTGCATCAGCTCCTGCCTCCAGGTTCCTGCAGGTTTGAATTTCTGCCTTGGCTTTCCTCAGTGGACTGCAATTCAGGATACATATAAGCGAAGTAAACCCTATTCTTCCCAAGTTGCTTTTGGTTATGGTGTTTCATCACAGCAATAGTAACCCTGATATGATGCAGATCATGAAGTAGTTCCCACAGTTGATTTTTTTCTAAGCATTTAAAAACATAGAATGCATCTTCAGTTCATTGACTATACATACAAAACCAGGCAGCAGTCTGGAATCCAAGAAGGCAGTCCTTTGCCGCCTTCTATTCTAAGCATTTGCTCTCACAGCCTCCTTACCCCAAACTGAATGAAAGTCACCCAAATGTGCTCTCCCCCACCCCTGCCCGGCATCCCTCTGCTGGTGATACTATGAGGTCACATACAGGAAGTGCTTTAGACATGAGTTGGGACAGGCACGAAAGGACCCAGGAAGTGGTGAAAACAACAGGAAGGACAGTTTTCTAGGTAATTCACAGGAATTATGTCACTTACAGGACAACGAGAGTGACAAGAGCACACTTTAACTGCTGTGTACGTTCAGCAACAGCAGGGTCAGTAACATAACATCTGGTCTGATATAACGTAAGATCTAATTATATTTCCCTCAGCTAAGACCTCAATTAATGGTTCTTTTCTGAACGAGCCCATTCAAACGCTTTCTACACAGTCTGTAAAGTATGGAAAGACCTAAAACACGCACAAAAGAGAACACAGATTTGGATGTTTGGCTCTTCCATCTACACAAAAGATTGACAGCACCTCCATTTCTGTGAAGCCAATTAGCGCCTTCTTTCAGAAGAATTTCCATCCAGACTTCTAAGTGTCAGAGAAAGCCACGCAACCACGAAGATGACACAAAAGCAAATACTTTCACTCCTCCGGGTCCAAATGCTTCTGCCTCTCCTCAGAAGCTGGGTAGTGTTCGCCCTTCTGGAGCACCAACCCCAGAGCTCCTCTCTGAGAATGACCTTGCCTCTCTTTCACACAGAAACCGAAGCTGTCAATCGGAATAGCATCCAACTTCCTGCCCTCTGAGTGACAAATTCCAGGGTCTTGTTTCTTGCTTCCCTCTTTCTATCAAGTCTGTGGCTGAAACATCCATTTGTCTTGCTTTGAGCTACTCTCTCTCCCCTTGACCTTGATTTCATTTGGCCCCACCCCACCCTTTTATCTGGATCAAAGATGTTGTTCATCTATTATACACTGTCCCTGCTGTATTTCCAAATATCCGCTTCTGAGATGTCTCCACCTAGCTCTGACTCCAGAGCTATAAACAAATTGGTGCTTTCTCCTTTGCAAAACAAGTACAAAATACACACTCCAAAACCCTCCATCTACTGGCACCCTCCAGGTTTGGGTCACCTTGTCTCATTATCTTCCACATCAAGTTCCTCCAAACACCCATACTCCTCTCCTCAACAATCCACCAAGAAAATACCTTGGGCAAATGTCATCAATAACCTTGTGCCTCTTTTATTAAATGTGCAAACTTTTTATATTATGTAAAACTGCAAACACAGTGCCTTTCCTGTAACATTAACTTTGAAATCCTTACTTATACTACTTTTTAAATTCTTACCAAAGGAATTCAAACTGAAAGTTAAAATTTGATACGGCTCTCACAGAAATCTGATTTAAAAATATGCATGCAAAGAGAGTACATGAAGTCCCTGTAAACACAGGGTAATATTAGGCATCGTTGGATCACATTTGGGCCATCCATCCAACCTGTACCCTAAAACAGTGTTTTTGTTTGTTTTGTTTGTTTTTTTGTTTGTTTGCTTTTGGATACAGGATTTCTCTGTTGCAACTCTGGCTGTTCTGGAACTCACTCTGTAGACCTCAAACGCACAGATATCTGCCTGCCTCTGCCTCCCAAATACTAGGATTAAAGGTATATGACACCACTGTCCAGCAAGACTGTGGTTCCAAACCTTCCCAATGCTGCAACCCTTTAATACAATTCATGTTGTGGTGATCCCCAGCCATAAAATTATTTTTGTTGCTACTTCATAACTGTAATTTTGCTAATGTTATGAATCATAATGTAAATATCTTATATGTAGGTGGACTTAGGCGACCCCAATGAAAGGGTCATTCAACCCCCAAAGGGGTCGAGACCCCGGGTTGAGAACTGCTGTCCTAAGAAATAACCAGTCACTCACAAAACAAATGCTTTAAACACAAATAAACACACACTTATTTTTTTTGTTTTGTTTTGTGAGCTTCTCTTGCCTTTTTTTTTGGTAATGATTGAAATTTAGCAGAAATGTGAGAAATAAAAGATTTCCTGTGCTATATCCTCCGCAAATTTCTACTCTAATTATCCCTAACCTTCCCAGATATTCATCCTAACACCTGCACGTGTCTGAATGTATATGTGTCACCCTGTTACAAATTGCAACTAATCTTCTCAGCTCTCTTTTCCATCACGCCTTGATAACTGACAATATTGATCCCTCCTTTTCGCTTCTCTTGAAACTTTAATTTCTCTTAGTCAGTGACATCTGTCTTATCAATTCATTTCAAAACCTTTCTTTCATCAGTACAATATTTTAAAAAGTGAGGAAAGCCTATCAGCTGAAAATTTTCTTATACACCAGGCATAAACTATCATCTTACACAGATACAATACCTCAGCCAGAAATTTGACTTCTAAACTGTTTCCCTGCCTTTATTTTTGTGTCTTTCTAATGCATATATTTCTTGATGAAACTAGAATATTTTCCCAGTGTCACCACTTCTAAAATTGAAGTCCTTCAGAGACTGTTTCATATCTCTGGATGATCTCTATTGTTTCATGAACTGGCATTCTGAACTGAGTAGAAAAGGGAAAAGGATGAAGTCAGCCGACCACCAACATGCATCTCTTTCTGCTTCCAAACTCTGTCCACAATATGATGAGCTGCCTCTTGCTTACGCCACCATGCTTTCTCAGATGATTGTCTGTAGCCCCTCACATGCTGAACTAAAATCATGTCTTCCTTCCTTAAGCTTCACTTGTCAGGTATTTTGTGATACCAACTAGAAACATAATTAATTCAGATGTCATCTACTGGTGTTCTAGTAGGAGTTAAATATAATTTTAGTTACTTTATATACATTATGTCTAATATAGTAATTCAATCTACTTAGAATTAAAAAACTTAGATTTTTCAACACTCTAACTCTGTTCTCTAAATGTGAGCCCTATTCAGCTTCAAATATAGCAGATCAACAACTTCTTCCTCTACAGAGTATCACTGGCTTCATATTTAATATTGCTTCTATTTATACTGCTCTGGCTGATTTACGCCTATTTTATAACATATCATCAACAGAGAGATAATACTTCTAGTGTGAGAGATCAGTCAATATTATGACTATCCTTTTTTCAGTCTAGAACTGACTGCATGGAAATCGGGATGGATGGCCTCTCCATCAGAAGCCCGATATTTTACATTCTTATATCCATTTTTAGAAGAAGATACAAAAACCAGAGATTTCTAGAAGATTTCTCATGCTACATACATCCTTCTTTCCTTCAGAATGCTTCACAGATAGGGAGTAAACGGGCCTGCAGGCTAGCTCACTAATGATGTGTTTCTGCATTCCACTGATTACAACCTAGACAAGACATTTGCTAGACTGTGCATTACTTTACCTATTCTAGAAAATGGTGACGTAATTCTAAATAGTGTTCTTTGTTCTAGCTGTGATTCTAATTTTTCATATATTTCCTGACTTTGTCCTATTCTGCTAGTCAGCTGTTTATCAAAATACCCGAGTTGCTTGTAAATGAGTATTTGTATTCAGTTCATGTCATAATTTTGAACACTTTGAGGTTTGGATAGAGAAAGACTTGAAGCAATAAAAAAACCTATTTGAATAACTTTTCTGGTGGCTAATTGATGTTTAGTGAGTATAATTTCTCTATAATATATAATTCTGGTTAATTACCTTATAACAGTATCTGTATCTCTAAAACTCCATATTGAATCTCAATATCATACCATATTGCATGGTTTTGTCCTCATGGTGCCAAGAGAAAGATGAAATATTTATATTTGTAAATATAATAATAAATACATAAACATAAAATTACTTCCAATAATGAACAATTATAACAATGTGCCAGATAAGCAACGGTTACAGAATGAAATCAATTCTATCGTTTGAGCACTAAAAATAATCCATCTGATTCACAACTATATGATAGAATAATTATCTTTCAAATAGAAAATTTAAAGGGAAATTGGCAACAATTCTTCAAAGACAGAAGTGAGACTCCCTGTGTATGGAAACAAAGTTTAAGGCAAAATGGGAACTCTGAGGTACCAGAGAGGATCTCCTGAAGAACAATACTTTCCCAGAATAATCTTTTCCCTCTCATAAGGAATCATTAAACATTTCTTCTCTGAGATTTCCAGGTAAGATAACAGGCAAGACATTGCCTCCATGTGCCCTGGTTAAGAAGAGCAAGCATGAGAAAGAATAGACTACTCCAAAGAGAAACTGAGGGTGAGCTTCAGAAACCCACAAAGGTAGAAACTGATCGGCCTCTAAAGACTGCCAAGAGAAAGATGGACAACACATGAAAACTAAGCTCAGCCTCGCAGCTCCCCACAAAAGACAGGAACCCAGCAGCTTCATTCCAAAGGTGAACTACATGGCTTTGGTAAGAGACTGGCAGTCCCACTCTCAGGACAGCCTTCCCAAGCCTCAATCCAGTTCCAGGTTTTAGTAACTCCTCTGCCAATAGGTCTGGCTCCTCTGCCAAACCTAAAACCAGTGTTAGGTTTTATGACTCTGAGGGTGATGGCTGGGTGCCATCTTGAACTGAAACCTGCTGTTTAAAACCGATCTACACTGTGAACCTAAGAAGAGGAAACAACCACAAATCAAGGAACTTGAATTTACCCTACCACATCCTCAGGTTGAGCCCTGTGAAGCGTTTAATGGAGAAAAGTTTAATGGAAAAGGCTTGCCGAGGCAGCAAAGTGCACGGAGACATCTAGCCCTCAGTAGCCAAGAGCAGACATTACCAACTAACAGTAGTAACTCTAGTTTGATAGCTCTGAACCTCAGGTCCCAGGGTGGGCCTGCTCACTGCTACAGAGTCCAAGAATACTAGCATTCCTGTGCAATGCTTGACACCCACAGCTGAGTTCCTCCAGCAGGGTGATCAGTACTTAGCGGCCTTGAAAAGTATGAGGACAGACCCCAGTCTGAGATTGCACTTCCCATTCTCAATGAGCCTGAGAGACAGAGATGCTCTCCAGCTAGAACATTAGCCACGCCACCCGAAGGGGTGGGTGGGTGGGTGTGCGGGGAAGTCAGTGAACATGACCAGCCCACATGCTGCAAAGCTAAGTGTGGCCAGCAGAGGTCCTCAATACACTAGGAAGGGAAGCTACGGAGGCGTGAACAGTCTGGTGGACATTGGAGGCCTGTCCAGTACAAAACACCAGGGAAAACGGTAGGGAAGGTAAGAGTCCACAAGTTCAACTGGCCCACGCGAGCACTCGCATAACTGGAAGTTCTTCTTTCACGCTTGTCCTCCCCATTTTAAGTTACACTTTTAGTAATAGTTTCACTTCATTGTATTTTAAAAACCTTTGCTTTATTTTTATTCTCATTCATATATCCGCCTGATTCTGTTTATGCATGGTTACCTTTTATCTTTTGTGGTTTTTGTGTTTTGTTTTGTGTGTGTGTGTGTTAATCCCCTGAGTTTCCCATATTTTTCCTTTAATAGAGTTTTGGCAGTATTTTGAATTTATCTTCTTTCCACTTTTTCAAAACAAAGTTCTCATGCTTTGCTTTATTGCCTTCTATCTGATTTTGCATTTGATTTTCTCAATATTGACATGGATTTGGTTGTTGTGTGTCTTCCTTATTTCATCTTTTTTACTGGTAACCTCTTCACCACTCCTCTTCTTCTTTTTCTCTCCTTTTTAAAGTTTTTTAAAATTTATTTTTCTTCTCTTGTATAATACACCCGACCTCCCCTCCCTCCATTCCTACCAACTCCCCTACCTCCCCTCTCCCCTAGATTGCCCCCTCTAGCCTGCTTCTCCCTAGAAGAGCAGTCTTCCCAGGCTTATACTCAAATAGGGCACAAGATGGCACAAGGCCCGGCAGGCACTAAAGCCTACATCAAGGGTGGGCTAGGCAACCCAGCCGGAACAAAAGGGTTCCAAGGGCAGGCAACCTTCTCCCCAACTCCAGCAGCCTACCTATAGGAGTTTGCAAGAACACCAAGCCAGACAACCTCAAGACATATCTGAGGGGCCCTACAGGTTCCAAGTCTGCTGCATTGGACTCTGTGAGCCCCCAAGAGTGCTGGGGTTGACTCCATGAGGCCTGTTCTCCTGGTGTCCTCCACCCCTCAGGTCCCTGAAATCCTTCCTCCCCCTCTTCTGTGGGGTTCCCTGAGCTCAGCATGACATTTGTTCCTGGACCTCTGCATCTGCTCCCATCAGCTGCCGGTTTTTCTCTCCTTTTATTTAGTTTTATTCCTCGTCTATTTAATCCTTTTCCTGATTGCTTTTATCTCATTCATTATTATTTCCACATTCACCATGAATAATTTTTAAACTCATAGGTTACTAAATAGTTCTTTAGCTATTTTCAGCGTTATTATTATTGGTGACTTGATTTTATGTGTATTTCTGATTCTTCATACAGTTCGATACTGTTGCTGTTGCAGCAGTTCTTCCCCTCTCTGAGTGGTACAAGGGACTGAGTCCTCAAAAACAGGCTTAATAAAAAGATCCCTAAAATAAAACCAGAAAAGACAAATGAACCAATGTGCAAATGCAAGACAAGCATCATGAAAGTCAATGCAGATGTGACTGTTCTAAAGGATCATCAATTTCTCAACTACTGGACCCAAAACACTAGAACAAAAGTTTATCCTACAATTCATATGGAAGCTCAAAAAACTCCATCTAGCTAATGCTGAGGACTCTCCAATATACAGCAAGAGTTTGGGATGCATTACCAAATATTTCTGTGTAGTTCCAACTCCTGTATGTAGGTTTCTGGCTTTCTGATGTTAACTGAACATAATCTCAATAAAACCCAACACAGCCACAATGCCTTGAAAGTTAAAACATCATCATCTAAATGGCCCCTGTGGATTAGCCACGCTGCAAGGGACTTGATAATGGATTTCCACATCAGATCATTCAGTGTTGCTAAAAGTGAAACAGGACAACACTGTACAGTAGGTTGAGAATCACCATCCTGAAAATCACAAACCCAAATGCTCTAAAATCTAAAACTCTTTAAGCATCAATATCGGACCATGAATTGAAATTTCTGTGCCTGACCTAGTGAGATGACAAAATTTAGGCTCACTAAAAATATAAAATCACCCTCAAACTTAAGTTCGATAAATAAAAACCCATAAAATTCTTATTCAGATGTAGATCCCATCCCCAAGATATCTGATTATTTATATGAAAATATTCCAAATTCCAAAACCTGAAACACTTCTGGTCCCAGTCTGGTGTTTTAGGTAAGAGATAGTCAGTCTGTAGTCGAATAACGTGTAAAGGAAAATACAGTTCACATAAGCTCGAATACTCTGGGTTCACCAACCATCTCCGATAAAACTGGCAGGAAGCATAGAGTGCTAATAAGATGAGTTTAAAGAAAAGAATTAAAATTAGCAACATTGTCTGAAGTGGCTTCTTTATACTAGTCTTCTGTAGCTTCTACTCTAAATATCTTGTTCAAAATAAAACTTTAGGGGAAATTCTTCAGTATATTATATGCAGACACACATGGAGCCCTCAATGCCCCTACAAGATGGACTGCTTGGCATTGCTTAAAGAAGCCATATGTTTTCTCGTCAATATACTTTTTGTATATATCTGCTAAAATATCCTTTCTTCAGCCCCAACACACAGCCTTCTTCCCACCTCATCCTTTTGAAACTCCATTCTTTGCTCTAGGTCCAGCATATTTTAATACTCCATGAACATTATCTGATGCCCAGTCAGAATTACCACTTCTTTCTCTTGTGTTTCCGGGGGTTTTACTACACACATTGACATTTACTTTTGTTATAATTTATAGTGTGCAGCTTTTGCGTGTGTTGCCTTCAACCAGTCAGTAAATCATCTGATGGCTTGCCTGCGACACACTGTCATTAGGTGTTTGTTGAACTGAACTAAATGCTCATTCTGTTCCCTATAGCATCTTTCTCCCCGCCCCCTTCATTCTTCTAGGATACACTGTTCTCTTCTTTTATTTAGCACTTAGTTCTTCCTGTGTTTGTCTGAAATGACTTAAGAAGACCTTCTCTTTCAGTAAGAATTCAAGATCAATGTTTTTCAAATATACAATGTTTTTCAAATATACAAATATTTTTAAAATAATTCTTACTTCTGAGATCATAATGTAATTAATCACTCCCCACTTCCCTGTCCCAGGAGGCCTCAACTCTAGACAAAGAACTACAGGCAGCTACAATTTTTAATGTATCTTTCAAAAATCAAGTAACTCTAATGGTAATAGATGAATGTATAGAATAAAAGTTTGCTTCCTTATTTAGAGCTCTGTGTTATAAGGGTTGAACAACTTTAGAATAACATCATTAGGAGCTATTAAGTGATTTGGACCACACAGAAAATAACGTGTGGTAAAACTGGAACAGAGCACACACACACACACACACACACACACACACACACACACATGCACACACACACATATTGTTTCATTTCCTTTTCTTAAATGGCTAATTTAGGTACTGTCCTCAGAAAAGTCATGGTGATGTGGAATAAGGACATGATATGACTGAAAAACACTAGCTTTATGATGCAAACTCCCAAAATCCGAGAGGCCATATCACAGACAGCGTGAACCTTACAGACATGAGCTGTATCAGAGCTCCGCACTCTCAGTCACACTAAAACCTGCACATCCCACAAGGGAGGCTGTTTCTTTTCTAGGTGCCATGATAAACACTTCGTATGTGCAAACGCTTAGCACTCTATAAATGAGCATTTTGATAACTGCTAATTAAAGGAAAACAAAAATTAACAATAAATCTTAACAGAAATCTGGCATAATTAAAAGAGGGGGTGACTTTGGAGTCAAAAGGCAGGTCTAAATATTTATACTTTACAAAGGACTTCTATAAAATAAAAGTACCTTGTTTTATTTTGTTTCTCTCTGTGCTTATAGAAGGCTTGTGTTTCCTGACTCCATTGACTGACTATGTGACCAAGCATTGGTTCTCTCTAGACTGAAACACTCAGCTGAAGATGTAAACCCTGTATAGTTTTCTTTTTCTTCTGGCAATAGGTGGGTAGGCATGATTCAATATGCTCTGTAGGTTTGGGTCTCCGAGTAACCATAACAAGCTCCATACCACCCTTTCCTACCAAAGCTTCCCTGATATATTTGATGAGCAAGCACAAAAATCCACTATGATATACAGGTTTGTTTTTTTTTTTTTAACAGTATAGCCTAACCTTCCTAACTACTACAAGAAGACAATCATTCCAAATTCAGTTAGCAGATAAGAAAATTCAATTAGTAGATAAGAAATTAAATCTCAGGAAAGCAGGGTCATTTTCAAGATTTTAAGGTAATATTAGCTAGGCAATTACAAAAAAAATATATAGTAAGTAGCTGAAAAGAAAAAAAAAAATCATAACCAGAATTTATGACTACAAATGGAAAGCATTTTTTTTCTGGGGGAAAAAAAAAGGAAAACTGGTTGAGAGGGTCCCTGCAGGTGCCATGGCAGGCAGGGAAACAATCCATAAAGAGGTGAGGATGAAAACCCGGTTCAGCTTGACTTGTCAAACTTGGGGAGTCTGTTGTCAGGTGGTTTATATTTAAACACAGTATAACTTGAAAGAAAAGTTTCCTGGTGTAATACAATATCTGGTGCACAAGGAAGCATAATTACATCAAAACTGAACTTGGGATATATGCCATTTTTTCCAAGAAGATGGGTTCTAGAGATAGGCTATCTGTACTAGTTTATGGGCCTAAGAAAGGATCTGGTATGGTTTCAGTCATACAGATAACATAGAGAGGTCATTTGGGCTATTAGCCACCTCCAGTCCTGGTTGTGGGAACTTGGGCCAATCCCTTGCTATACAGATAATATAAAGGTTGTTTAGACTATTAAGTATCACCATTCTTGGTTATGGGAGCTGGGTCACTGTACAGATAATGTAAAGGTCATTTAGACTATTAGGTATCACCAGTCATGGTTGTGGGAGCTTGATATGGCCTAGCCCTGCGGATAATGCAGATCACCAGGCTATTGATCACCTACAATTCCCAGCCCACTGGACAGAAGAATAGGGTTTTCCTCCTTTGAGGAGACACCCCTACATGATGACGATTCCTGTTTTCCCTAGTAACCTGTGGGCACAAGGACCTTCCTGCTCCCCAAAAACTGTCAAAAGCATTGATTTAATTTATACATGTGCATGCATACATGTACATGTATATATAATTTTAGAACAGATATAGAATAAGATGTTACAATAAAAATAAATTTCACTGTAATTGCATTAAAATCTTATTCGTTGTTAGTCTTTAGTGAAATTTTCAAATTTCTTTCTAACTCTAAAATTATTTGTAATTTTTCATTAGCAAAATGTCAAAAATAAAGAATTATTTATACATGCTAAATACTTAAGTATTGAACATATCTCCTTGCTTAGTAAAAATAAGTAGAGTTTTCATTTCATTGGAAAATGAGCTTGATTTTTAATTAAGCCATATTTCGTTATCTTCCAGTAATTAGGGATCTTATAATTTTATATTCCCACTGCATATATTTCTTGGAATATTACCTGAACAATGAAAAATGTTTTGTGTGTGGTTATGATTTGTAAGCTCAGGGTTGTGAATTATATACTAAAGCTTTTCTAATTTTGTCTGAGAATCTCTGAATTTGCAGTAAGTTGTCAGACTTTAGGATTCTTTTTCTTTCTCTATTAACTATGAAAATTAATACATAGGCAATTTATCTCTCTTTTGAATAATGAGTAGCTACAGAAACAATAATTATCATTTATATTGTGCTATTATAGGAAATCATGGATGCACTTCCTTTTTCCACCAGAAATTTCTATTTCCAGGATATTCAAACATTGTTCTTCAGGGACAGTGTATAAGAAGACTGGGAAACCATATAAACTGTGAAAAGGTGTTTTGTTTTGTTTTTTTTTAATCGCCCTTCACAAAGGTTGAAACTCTAGGTGTTTTTCAAAATAACTGTATTCCAAAGCAAATTTTCGTAATGGCCCAGGACTCATTACTAAACTACTAATTTAGGGGCTTCAGAAAAAAAAAACATTTATAAAACAATAGTTATTAAATAAGTAATTTAAACTGTCTATTATCTTTATCATATTTAGAAATACCAGTTTTAGAGCAGTAGAAGACTTTAAATGAGGTGATAGGTTATATTAGTCAAGACCCACCTAGAGGCGTGCCACTTAGATATTAGGAATACCAATTAAGTTGACAATGAAGTTTAACTAACACATGGGCTGAATCAGCTAAGACTATTTGAAAGTAAAATAAAATCACCCTTACTACCTTTAGAATATTGAACTCATTGGGTAATGGTAAACATCTCATAGGGTTCAAGAAAAGAGTAAGGTCTTAAGAAAGAGAGGCAAGCAATTCTGGAGGTTTAATACTGGAGAAAACACCAGTATTAAAGCAATCATCACCAGAGTGAACTGATTCCAAATGTTTCTGCCCTTATGATAATATCCAAACTTACACAAAAGTCTGACTCTCTAAGTCTCAATGGCGTGCACAAACTCGGCCAGAGAGCATCCCACTGAGGAGCTAGGTGAGGAAGGAATTGTTTCTGATTATGATTGGCAAGCTATGAGAAAAAGAATGAGAGCTGAACATTCGCAAATCAGGTGGCTAATAGTTTTAGGATCTATAGCCTATGGAGACCCGAGGGAACTGGAGAGAGTCGCTATGCTCCCGTCTCAATTCTTCTGAGATACCAACAAATTCCTAGGGTGGGGAATAGAATTGGCATTGCAGCTCGGGCAGCCTGCTTCCCTAGCTCTGGCCAAGCCCTGATTTCTATCTATGTCACCAAGAAGAAATGAAAACCTTGGGAAATGGAGCAGGTCATCTCATCAAGAAGGGTTCACATATGAAGGAAGTTTATTTTCGCACACCTCTAACCCTTAAATTTTCACCTTAGGGATTCTGTGAAGATTAATAATAAAAGAATGGGCTTTAAGAATTTTTCTCCTGGATCTGTCAGACTATGGGATCCCACCAACCTAAGTCCCTTAATGCTCTCCATCTGCATGCCAGACAAGCAAAGTGGGTGCATGAATTGGGTAGGGCTAACATAAACAGCCTCACACTGCATGGCTTATGTGACAAAAATTTACTGTCCTCAATTGAAAAGTTATTCCAGTGTAAGCAGGGCTCTGCTAATCCGGGGAGTTAGGCACTGTCTGTGTTAGGTCCCTCTGTTCTCCCAGAGCTCCGGGCTTATGACAGCCTAACCTCAACTTCCAGGCCACTAAGATGGCAATCTTACTTCCTGATGTACCAGTAATTATAGTGATTTTATTGTAATTTTTGCAGCTAACTACTTATGTATATTATTTTTAATGGCATATGATCTACAACATTCTCTATCCAGCACATTTACTGGGCATAAACTTAAAATGATTTTAGCAATTTATTCCTTCTAGAATTTTCACTTTATGTGACAGCTAACGAAATCAGATTTTCATTAGCAGGTTGCTGGTGAATGTGTCCTGGCATCCTATAACTGCATCAGGTAAAAGCAAAGCAGGACTTAGGGATGCTTTCACATACTTAGTGATATTAAAAGGAACTGACTTCCTGCATATGCATAATGCCTAATTTCCCAGAGCCGTGGCACTACCCTGATTCTGTTGCTTACTCTTCTAGTCAAGTACATAATCTGTGGGCCTGGATGTCCCTGCTAAGAAATGTTCAATTTATCTCATTTTCATCAACATCTCACAGAGGTGCTAAGAGTCATAAAAGTTAGTGGGACCTCAGGTCAGATCTACAAAGCTGTTAGGGTTGCTGCTTTAGAAAAGAGGAAGTTAATATTTAAGAATTCCACAAGTATGGACTGATCATTCCCACTTTATTGATGCTGGCTTCATTGTTGAGAATTTTACCAAAGTCATCAGTACTGTTTGATCTCCTCACATGGTTCTTCATATAAGCACTGGCTTTGTAACAGTGGGTCTTTTACATCCATTAGGATGATACTGTTAATTACATTGATTGATGTGTTCTTGTTGCATTGAAGCAATTTGGGAACCAACCAGTAAAGAAAATAATTTTCTGTAATCTTCCTGTTTTGAGTATCTTCTAGAAAGAAGCCTTTCTACTTTTTAAAACCACTCAAACTCCCTTGTGTATAATTAATATTATGAGCAAAATGTGTGTGTCCTCATCTAGGATTAGAATTAAAAGGACAAGCACATGGGGAAAATAGTATACTTCTAATTAACCCTCATTGAACATTTTCGCAAAAACACAGATTTCTTGTAAAGATCCTTGCTTTGGCTTCCACCAGCATCTGAAATAGGTAACATACTTCTGATTAGTCTTAAAGTAGGACATATAAATTAATTGCAATATTCAAAAGGAATTTTCAAGGGGAAATATTCCACTAAGTTATTTTGAAATACAAAAGCATGCGAAATTACATATATACTAAGGTTCACTCATGAGGCAGTAAATGCAAGTCACAGGCAACGCGAAAGATATTGGGGTAAGATGAAATTGGGATCTATTTGGCTTGGAGCATTCAGAATCAAGTTATATAAGCACATGCCTATGGTTTGGTTTATCAAGTTAATTTATTAGATTTGAAATAGCTTCTTGAATATTTGAAATAAATAACTTTATTCTTTTGAAAAAGTCTGAAATCCTTTTTTTCTCAGTTACTCTTTGCCACTCGGCTGTGTAAATTTCAAATCCCTTCCCATTTACCTTCTCTTAAAATAAAACAAAACTGTAAGGTAAAAGAAGAGCAAGAGACTGAAACTTTCACTTCTCTCTCTACATTCACTACATATTCTATCTCTCTGCTCTGGCAAGCAGAGAGCAGCAGACCTGCATCAGCCACACTAATGTTTGCCTGTAGGCATCACAGATATCTCTTCCCATGGGTAGGCAGCAGACTCTCCCTTCTGATACAACCATGTCCTCTCTGCACAGACTGGGGACTAAGAGTATCACTAAACTGAAGCTAATGAATATTCTTGTCATCAGTTCAGCAGGCTGCCTTAAACTCTACCTCCTTTTCATATCTTTGAATATAATCCATTATTAAGTTCTACTCCAAATATCCAAATTTGAATATCCTGTTTAATTCTTACTACACTGAGACTGATATTGTTATCAACCAAATACGATATCAAATATACATTAACATACATTTACTTACAGTATATCCTATGTTTAGAAAACATTTTGCAAATTTTGTTTTATATGCTATTTTTAAATATAAATTAGTATAAGGGCAAAAAAGTTGTGGAACTTTTCTCCCCATATTAAGAGTTACAATTTTTTAATATAAGAGCAAAAAAGACTTGAAACCCTTCTCCCCTTTATAGGGGTTACAGCTTGTCAACATCTAACAAAGGACAGGAGAAAAAGGACAGTATACTTTATAAGAGAAAAGCATAAAAATATTTAATCAAAGTTTTATAAAACACAGAGGCCTTCAGAAAAAAAGACACAAAAACCTAGGAAAAATCATCCAATTTTATGGAGACGTTCAGCAAAGAATAAACAGTCATGTACGAATGGGACTAGACTCATATGACCGAAGGGTAATCATATTCTGGGGAGCTTTGTTCCCTCCATGTGGGGCAGCATCCCTCAGTGATTAATGTTTGGGACTTAGTGTTAGACAAGATGGATCAGGCAATTATACTAACATTTCTAATTTCTATAACCATATTAGAGGAGAAAATTCTTTCCTATGAATCCCTTCTGGAAGTGAAGAAGCATCAATGACAGGAGGGCAGGAGAAGGCTCCTACAGAAGCCTTCTATGGCTTTCCAGTGCCCTGAGTTAAACTACGCAGCACATTTTGGGGGTCCTTCACTGTGTTACCTACTTTCCTGTTGCTGTGACAAAATTCATCATGGCTGAAAGGTACAGCAGCAGCATCCCAGCCCATAAAATAAAAATGCCCACAAGACTGGATATTCCTTTTTTCCAACTAAATCTTTCCGGAAACATCCTCATAGACACAGTCAGAGGGGAATCTACATTGATGGTTCTAAATCCATTCAAGTTGACAATAAAGATTAATCATGCCATTCGCCAAGTCACAATACTAAGAAATCAATTTAATAAAAGCATTTCACCTTAAAATAAGAGTTCCTTCAATATCTTACAACATTTATAAATATATACTAATGATTAAGAGTTTACACTTTCATTTTAAAAGAATACAAAGAAAAAGTAGAAAATTAATACATTTCTCCTTTAATTTAAGATATATATATACATATATATATATATATATAATAAAATCAAAATGTAAAATCACTTGTTGAAAAAATATATTATTTATTAAAGACATTGGACTAAACACACTTATTTTCATCTACTCATTATCAGATGGACCTCCTGAATCATGAAAGTACAAGTGTAAGATGACAGACAATATAGAAGTTAAATCTGGAAGCTCAAACACCAATGGAGGAGTGGCTCCTAAAGTAGGAATCTTGAGAAAATTCGACTGTCAACTTGTGGAAGAGCAGATTGTTAAAAAAAAAGAAATCTATATACCCTAGAATATCACAGTGGCCTTTACCATAGAGGGAATACAACCAAAAATGGTAGGAATAGCTTTAAACTGTAACTAACATACATGTCTACATACACATACACAAATTTGGTAGGGTTAGGGATTTAGCTTAGTGGTAGAGCATTTTCCTAGCAAGCTCAAGGCCCTGGGTTCAGTCCTTAGTGCTGAACAAAAAAATCATTAAAAAAAATGCCAATCAATAAACAAAAATATTCTTAGTAAAAATGTTAATAAACACCTTAGTCTTTCAGAGCCCAACTCCAGAGTAGCCTTAGTCATGGCAAGAGACTGAAGGTTGTATCCATCACAGTCTTGCTTAAAAGTCATAGTATTTTAGAGTAAACTGAAATTAAAGGGCTGCTAACACTCTGCATATTTCACCTCCAAATTTTCTTTCTAGATTTGAGGGGAAAAAATCTCAGAAAACAGTTTTAGTTACCTGGACAATGGAAGCAGAAACCCAGAGAAGGACATCAGAAACCCCTTAAGCACATAGCATACCGAGGGCCACTTTTTTAGGCCACGCCCTGTGTTGGAGGATACAGATACAGATGTTTTTGTCTTCCCCAGACTGACTATAAAAGGATAGCCAAGTATTCTGTGATATTGATGAAAGTATCCAAAATTAAAATTAAATATGAGAGTCATAGAAAAAGGAACAAAGAAACAAGAGGCTGTTCAGACAGATAAATTTCAATGGACACATTAGCAGTGCCTTCACATGGACAAGAGAATGGCATGCACACATGATCAAGAACAAAACACTATGACAACAAAATATCTGTGGATGTAAAAGGATACTGCACAGTTTAATGGTCTTTCGTTAGTGATGGGGTCTTTTGTCCTGAATAAGGATAAAAGTCATCACACATTTAGGATCCCTTTTCTCTTCTGTGGCAGATGCAACACTGATACCTTTCAAGAAATTATTTAAACAACATTCACAACAGACATAGTTGAGAAACCCACTTAACTGTTTCCTAGCCCTATTATAGGCAGGAGATGGGTTTTGGAGCAGCTCTAAAGGCTATAAAGAAGCAGTTAAAGGCCAGGTGGGGGTGGTGCATACCTTTGATCTCAGCACTTAGGAGGCAGAGGTAAGTGGATCTCTGTGAATTCCAGGACAGTCAGAGGTACAACAGTGGTGTGGAAATTTATTTTTAGTTGTGTTTAAAATAATTGTTTTTGTGTATTCCTGGGAAAAGGGATGCATAGGCCTTGGCATTTTGTATTGTTTGCAGGTGTTGGATTTCTGTGGAGGGTGTTTGATTGCTTATGATCTGCACCCAAGGAGTTCTGAATCAATAAAAACACCTGAGCTGAGACGGTAAAGGTTCTACTGTTGCCCATGATGGTGGTTCCCTCTGCTTAGTCTGACAGAGATTACACATAAGAAAATGCCTCTGAGTTTTCCTTGGTGAGCTGCCACGGTAGGTGACTATACAACAGAGAAACACTGTCTTGAAAAAAAACAAAAAAAAAAAAAAACAGAAAAGAAAGAAGAAGGAGGAGGAGAAGAAGTCACACCACAGCTTCTTCAGAGACAATTAAAGTGATTCATTCACCTTTTAGCCCCTGCCATAACACAGAGTGAGGGTATTAGGAATATGGGCAAGGGAGACGGTGACACTAGTATTTGCTAGCTTTGAACTCAGCTGCAATCCAAACATTCCATATTTTATGACATATTTTTATACTCTTTGCTTTGCCAAGCTTTCCTTTGCCACAGTCCCAGCTATCTACAGTCAACCACAGCTTGAACATTGTGGGAAACTCTAGTTGAGAGAGAATAGCAACATTTCCTGAATTTTTATTACAGCATAGTATTGTGGTTTCTCTATGTCATGTTATTATTGTTGTTCCACTTTATAAATTAAACTTTACCATAATTATATATGCTCATGACAAAACATGGTATCTGTTGAAGACAAAAGCACCTGTAGTGGTTTCAGGCACCCTCTGGGAGTGTTAGAATGCCTTCCTTTTGGGTGAGGACCCAAAAGGTACCCACACATTTGTACTCTTACAAGAAAATGATGACGCCCTATCATTTGCTTGATTTTGACCCATGCCATCATCAATAGACATCTTAATAACATTAACAAGAACAATTGGAACATCTAGAAGCCAGGGTCAGATATAGAAAGGCCATATACATTATCTCAAGTCACAAATGCTATCTTAAGCCATCTTCCCAAGTCTTCAGATAGGTACTGAAAAGCTAAGTCAATTTGTGAATGAATTATCACAGTAGAAAACCCATTTTACAGAGGACAGGCGCCTTGCTGTATTACAAACACTGTGGAGACCACTTTGTTCTGTTGCCTATGAGACAGTGATCTTAGTCATAATGAATCAGAGATAACATGAAGGGTATTTTCCCCCTATGGAATTTGGTGAGTTCAGATTACCTCCTTAAGAGGGCTTTCTTTGGCAAACTGTTGTCCCTGCTGAATAGCATCCATTTTCATTTTGCCACTCCAAAAACACAAGGTATAAAAGAGAAGAAAAAAGGTAACATCAGTTATTTCCAGGGGACAAGGGGAAGGAGATGAGGTAGGGGTGACTTTGGGTACTTTTTTTTTTTTAAAACATATGCAATGATAGCAAAATTGGAAGCAAACATAAAAATATCAGAAATGCTAACTCTGAACAGAGACTATGTTGATGGGCTGGCTACATAGTCTTTTTACTTGCTTGTATTTTTGGAAAGTTTTAAATTTTACAAATCAATATTATCTAAACTATAAAAGTGAGTCTGAGCACAATTAGGGCGTACATATGAAGATTACATTTCTTTTTTAGACGTTGGAATACAAGAATCGTTTTTGAAGTTCATAAGAAGGAAAATGAGTTCTGGGACTATGGTAACTCTCACAGTTGAAAGAAAAAAATAAGAAGAAAGGAAAGAGATGAGGGTCAAGGAATAAGTGAAAATTTTAACACATATTCATCATAAATGGTAAGGGTGTGGCGCAAGCCGTGTTGGGGGCAGAAGGAACTGGGAACAAGAGAGAAGTAAGCTTTGAGGCAGGGAACTCCACAGAACTTCGTGAAAAACTCACTATTGATGATGAGTATGGAAAGACTAAACACAGCCCCAAGATTTCAAGAAAAAGGAAAAAGCAGTTTAAATGATGAAAAATCAGGGCGAAATTGTCTGAAATTTGAAAGGAAAAAAATATCAGCTCAGTCTGAGGTTCCTATTTAGAAGTACTGAGAGAAAATAAAAGTTAGGTTTCTGGGTCTAGGGTGAGAGCATTGGTGAAATGCCCACCATGCAAGCATGAAAATCTGTGTTCAGCCCTAAGCAGACACACTAAAAGCTATGGACAGCAGTGACTTCCTATAACCCAATGCTGGAAAACTGAGGTAGGGGGATCCTTGGGGTTTGATGGACAGCCTGTACAGCTATATCAGCAAGCTCCAGTTTTCAATGAGAGATCTTGTCTAAAGAATTAGATGGGCCCATATTGGCAGCACTGTGTTCAGTGTGTTTTTTAAACCAGCACAGCAAGTTAGAATGGAAAAGTGGTGGAGGTAGTTAGGGTTGGAGTGAAGGGAAGGAAATGGGTTAGATTTGATCAAAATACATTGTGTGCAAGTAAGAAATTATCTAACAATACAAATTAAAATAAAATGAAGTGGAGAAGGATAGAGAAAGACACTTGGCATTGACCTCTGGCCTCTACATGTACCAACACAAACACATAAGCCCTGAAACATGTAACACAAACACAAATGCATGCACAGACAGAAGGGAGAGGAAGAGAGAAAGAGAGGGGAGATTTCCTCAATTAGAAGATAGAAATCAGAGACATTGGATAAAGGTTTTTTGAAGCTAAATGAAAATGACAAAACAATGGTCGGGTGGTGATGTTGCACACCTCTAATCCCAGCACTCAGGAGGCTGAGGCAGGTGGATCTCTATGAGTTTGAGGCCAGCCTAGTCTATGGAGTGAATTCCAGGACAGCCAGAGTTACAACAGAGAAACCCTGTCTCAAAAAAATGAAAAAAAAAGAAAATGGAAGAAAGAAAAGAAAATGACAAAGAAAGCATACATACAGAGAATGGGGGAAATCAGGATTCCAAAATAAAATACAGTCAAGAAAATATCCTCATTCAAATACATCATCAGTAAGGAAATATTCTAGACTCTGAACACACTGAGAAAAACCAGATGGGAGAGAATTGACACTACTGTCAACTTATGTTCTAGGAAATACTCTAAGTAACTAATATATTCTTATATTTTCAACATAGCAGTTGACCAGGGTAATATGTTGATGTCTCTTGTATAAAAGAAGAAAATTAATTTGCCCAAGTTCCTACAACAAGCACCAGACCTGTGACTCAAATCATCATTAAAATGATTCTAAAGCAGATATTCTTCCCTATGAGTTTTGAAATGACCTATCTGGGAAGCTAGCTGAATTTTCTAGTACGTCTTATCTTTTAGATGGATTTGGAGAGACTAAAGAGATTCTTCAGTAAGTAAAGTTGTTTTGTTTTGTTTTTTGTTTCTTTTCCATGAAAACATGAGGACCAGAGTTCAGAGCCCCGGCCCTGATGGGCACACTGGTATGCGTCCGCAACCCCACTGATGGATGGATGGAGGCAGAGATAGAGGGATCCCTTAAGTTCACTGGCCAGCCAAATTGATGAGCTCTTGGCTCACTTGGAGACCCCCATCTCAACAAATAAAGTTGTCTTAGTTAGGGTTACTATTGCTATGACAAAACACCATGACCTAAAAGCAAATTGGGGAGGAAAAGGGTTATTCCACTTACCCTTACACATCACTGTTCAAAGCTGAAGGAAGTCAGGACAGGAACTCAAGCAGGGCAGGAACCTGGAGGCAGGAGCAGACACAGAAGCCATGGAGAAGTGCAGCTTGCTGGCTTGCTTCAGTTGGCTTGCTCAAATTGCTCTCTTATGGAGCCCAGGGATGGAACCACCCACAATGGGCTGGGCCCTTGGGCTGGGCCCTCCCCCACCCAATTACCAATTAAGAAATGTCTTACAGCTGGATCTTACAGAGGCATTTTCTCAATTAAGTTTCCCTCCTTTCAGATAACTCCAGTTTGTGTCAAGTTGACAAGACAAGCCAGCACAAAAGAGGCTAGAGAGGTGATTCAGAAGTTCAGAGCATTTTCTGTGCAAACCTGAGGATAGAAATCCAGATCCCAGCACTCACCAAACAAGCCAGGCAACTTGAACACACCTGCAGAGCAGAGAGGATCATTGGAGCTGACTGGATTTCAGCCTGGCGTGGAAAATGTGAGCCCCAGATTCCGGGAGAGACTCTGCTCCAAAAGAATAGGCAAAGTCATGGAGGATGATATGTGATGTCCTCTTCTGGCTTTCACCCACGCTTACCTGCACATACAAGTATATACACTCACACATAGACACCCCCCCCCACATACACACACAAAGATAGATATAGATAGATAGTTAGATCTTAGAAACATTAGGTGTTGAGCAAGAGAGAAAGATGCCCAGCTTCCATAATTACATAAATACATGTACACCGGCATGCACAAGTGAACATACCTTATACACATACATTCTGTCCCTGTCTCTGTCTCTCTGTCTCTCTGTCTCTCTGTCTCTCTGTCTCTCTGTCTCTCTCTCTCTCTCTCTCTCTCTCTCTCTCTCACACACACACACACACACACACACACCAAGGACATAAAGATTTAAGCATTCTGGACTCCAAAGAGAATTGATAGGAGCACTTTATTTTTCTTCCAGATAACCATTAGATTAGATTCCAGTTGAGCCTGTTTATGATTTAATCACCTTCTATGTTTGATGTTTGAGACTGGGAGGGAAAGAATCACAAAATCATTATGTGTCTGGACGGAGTCTACCTCTGCAACCACGTTGACACATTTGTTTCAAGTATGTTCTCCTTCCATGCTGAAGCGTTTACTCGTGGAACTAAGTCAACAGCACATCTGAGGAACCTTCTCTCGGTTCCGATGCTGCGCCTGCCCGCTGTACACGTGTAAATAATGAGTGAGAAAGTAAGCCACAATCACAATGAGGAGAAATTAGTGATGGACCTCGCTGTTAGCTGAACTTCATCAGCAAGGTTACCGTTCACTTTAACACTCCCCAGCCCTCTCTTCAGTCCCCAGCACAAAAACAGGAGGTGAGAAATGTTCTTTAGAAATAGTGGTGTACTTGATAAATCCTACCTCACACAACTAAAAGCTAAGAGCTTAAGCCTTCTGTCTTAAGCCTTTAATTCCTACTTACAAATCAGGTCTTCATCCACCCTAAACGATCCACTGACAGCTCTTACAGATGCAGAGGAGAAATTGTGGGGATGAAAGAAAAAGAAAACGAAGATCAGTATTAGTGTCACTGTTCCGGCAATGGGCAAAGATACCGCTGGGGATTGCGGTTGTGAACTATCAAGAGGAAAAACAAAACGAATTAAGGTTCAATCTGTATGTGATTCTTGTTTCTGCTTGAGACAGAGGAATCCAAACTCCGTATTAGCAATTGTTTAAAAACTCTGAAATTTAAAATAGGCTGCAAAAGTTAGAACCTTAAAATGTGGCACCCTGTTGATAAATCATCCCCCAGCATGATGCTATTGCAAATATATCACGAGTGCTGTGTCGTTTGTATTACTCAAGGAGCTGTGACCCTTAACAAATCACGCACAGAATAAATTTCGCATAAAAGGGACTATCCTGTACCTCCATCATTCATCTTGACAGAGGGATTTTTTTAGGAAACTGAAGCACTAGAGGATTGTGACAAATCTGTATTTGTTTACGGCCAGTTTGGGTGAGCTTCATGAGATAGTGGCATGCAAAATATTTAAAGACCATAGAACAGGTCTGGCACGAACCTGTATCTAACAGTCGCACTCACAATGTTTGTGAAAGCATGCAAATCATCCCAGACAGGCTCAAGAACTATGCAAATGCTAAGTCATTTTTCTCTCTCATCTCTCTCTTCTCATATGGAAGTGATAAACAGACTAAAAATCAACTTCGCACTGATTCCTCTCTTTAATGCATTGACTTGTTAATCTACTGGCTTAGTTTTATGAGCCAGCTACTTCAAATTAAGAGTCTCACTTCTCAAGCCCGTATTTTCCAATACCGATTGTGCGCCAGATACAAACAAGAACAATCAGCGCATGAATCAATGAGACGCATGAATAAACATGCCAACATGGCATGTTCAAAGAACAGGAAACAGTAGTTGAAGAAGAAGAAAAAAAAGCCATGCTTACAGGAATTTATAATCAATCTTCCCCAGCTTCTTAATGGGTTTGAGCATTGAAAGCAGAAAATATACCAGTGACAATATACCGCCAAAATGGCAAATATTTCCCGACATTTTGCATCAAGTATGTATGTTCATTTTGGTACCTTTAAATCTCTCATTGTGATGAATACTGCCCAGATCAAAGGAAATACTGATACCAGCTTTGTGTGCTTTGTGAAGTTTATTTGAATCTTTTGGTTCTGTATCAAAATATAGTTTTTATAAATTATAGTTTCTGCTTTTAGCCTGTTCATGAGAACTATCGTGTGTATGTACCCATGAGTATACACTTTAAATGTTAATAAGGAAATATTTCACTTGCTAGTGTTTTAGAAAAACATCTGAATTTGAATGCAGGTTAAAATTCACCAGCTTAATACTGGTGTGGCTTTCAGCCGAGTTCATAGCCATGATCAAGGAACATATTTATGGAATCTTTGTTCCATATTAATTTTCCAGATTTGGCCCAGCTTAAACAAGTCTATTGGAATTGCCAACAGGTCCAGGAAATCGGTAACATGGCTATAAAATATGAATAGTGTGACCACTGCCTCTATTCTAATCTCAAATTATCACAATTCAGGAGTGAATAAAAAATTGGATTCCATAACATCTTAGAATTAATTAGAGGCATTTTTCTTTCTTAAAGTGTAAAAATAAATATGTAAGCTATTACTAGTGGCATTTTGATTAGATGAAATATGGTATAGTTAAATATGGTATAATTTTAGTATAATAAATAATTAATATCACTTCAAATTAGTCAAAGCAAAATATCTGAGCTGTAGAGTTTTTTTTTTTAATGTTTCATTATTTTTAACCACTATAACAGCAATTTGAAATTTAAAGGCAACCAATGAATTTTAAATTTTCCTAAAGGGACTGTAATAAAGTAATAATAGTTAACACAAGAGATGGTCAATATTCACCAACATTTATATTATTAACAATTCTATATTTGTTTTGCTTACTTAGCCCTCTTAGCAAACCTATCTATCGGGACTCTGAATGAGAAAAAGAAAACTTTGTCATTATTAAGTTATAAAATGATTGAGAAACACAACAAGACATTTGAGAGATCCTAATCCTATTATTACTGATAGAGGTGCATGTGACAGTATGGACCGTTTGCAGAAAAGGGCTGATAAAGATAGAAATGGGAGGTAAGAAAATAGTTCCTTCTTCCTACTTCCACAGGTATTTTAAGTATAGCATCCCCGTTACATAGACGAGAGCTGCAATACAGGTGTGAAAGGTAGCAGGAAGTGTTATCCCTAAATATGCCACCACACTTCAAGAATTATTTTAGGCTGAAGGTAGAAGTAGGAAGAGGCAAAGCTCTCTACCCTTTCCCTCCTTACTTAGAGGTATGACATGGACGAAAAATGCCTGTGTTACCTTCTCTAAATTGTAAGTCAATTTCAGATGATTTTCAGCTAGGTAAACTCACTAACTAGCCTTTATCTCCCTCCCACAACTGCCTCTCCCTGAGAGTCTAGTTCCTTTCCGTTTGTCAAGGAAACTCTAAAACTGCAGCACCACTTCGGAAGACATTCGTAAGCTGGAGTTCTAAGGCATTTTGTTGAAGGTTACTCGTTTCCTAGGAATCTCATATATATGTATGTATCAGATATACATATTAATCGATTTCTGTTTGATTTCCTCTTATTATTTTGTTATATGAGTTCCAGATGAGAAATCAGAAGGATGAGAGAAATTATGTTTCCCTTCCCTACAGGTACCAGGAAGGAAAATAAGACCAACTTTCCTAAAATTAGTTTCACAGCGTCTCCAATCATTAAATTCACAGAACTTGGCTTCATGAATACAACACAGATGAATTTTGTGCCTACTCCTTACTTACTGTGAATTGCTAATATTTATAAAACGCCTTAACTTCTCTGTGTCTCAGTTTCTCATTTCTTATCTGTTACACAGAAATTAGGTCCATCTTAAGATATGATACAAAGGTGTATAATGTATAAATGTATAAGTGTATATACATGTATATATGTACACATTATACATTATACATATATAATATGTATAAAATGATATAGCAACAGTAAGTGCTCAATAATGTTGCTTTAGTAAAACAAATGAGCTCTCTCTATTTAGCGCTCATGGCAAAAATAGCAAACATAAGCATTTTTTTTTTAATTCAATCCTCTAGTCCATTCCAATTTGGAAAAAAATTGTGTAAGCTCCCATTTCTAGATAAGTATTGACTTACTGTAGCTGCCTTAACAAAAGGATGGTGTAGTCACGGAAATGCTTCCATTATCTGAATAGAGCCTAGCCAGGGTTTCAGCCTAACATAAATTAAGTTCCTCTGATATAATACAGTCCCATTCAGAATACTCATCTGATGACTATGCTAGCTCTGATCTGTTGGTTTTCATGCTATTCTTCCTGTAGATGAACTGGGCAAGCGTGAAAACTGAGGGAAGATAAAAAACTGTCCTTTGAAATGCATAATGACTTTGAATAACCTCTCTGGCCCCCTTTCCTTCCACTTGCATGGAGCAAGATTACTGAACTTGCATAAAGTCATTGTCCCTGCTAGAGCAGAAACCTGAGCAGTGCCATTTAAGAGGTAGTCTGTAAACATGCCCTTCACATGGGAAAGCTCCTGATGCTTTGAGTTTAGGAAAGGAAGTCAAATATAAATGATTCATTTGTTTTCATATCCTTATCAAGGTTGTCAAAATAAAATAGAAGAGATAAAAATCCATTTTAAAGTACCGTGCTTTTCTAAGATCTATTCACCTCAATTGACCCAGCGCAAATGCAGTGCTTTTTTATTTACTAATACACAATTCTATCAGCCGGTGTTTGACTTTAATGTTTTAAAGAGTAGAGCAACTGTCCTGTGACTGCAGATCACTGGATATTTGAAAGCTGAGGGAAAATTTTATGTTTCCTATTTAT
>JAMJFZ010002631.1:0-63887 GCA_026225945.1 Cricetomys ansorgei
GACTTCAAAGTGCCTTTTGGCTCTGGTTTTTCACCATGCAGCTTAGTCTGCTTTGCACTAGCCACTCAATAACTTTCCCCTAGAAGGCCATTTATGGTGCCTGTGTTCCATCTCTGGTCGTATGTAATGTTGAAAGATAATTGGTACCAAGTTTCTTGTATAACAGGCCATCTGAGACTATACAGATGCCATTTTTTTTCAATCTACACTTGATCAACAAAAGGACAATACTCACATTCACTGATACCGAGTTTAGGTAAACTGCAAAATAAATCTTTTATGTACAGCTTTTTAGCCAGTGTGAACAAACATGAGAGGTTCTTTTTTTTTTTAATTGAAAATATGAAAGAGTGTGTTTTGATAATGAAGGGATCCAATAAAAGCAATTTGTTTAAGGTCTCATGTAGCCCAGCTGGCCTCAAACTGGTTAGGTAGCTGAAAAGGCCCTTAGACCCTTATCCCCTTGCCTCTAACTCCTGAGTCCTGGCATTACAGCTGTGTGCCAATATTTAAGATTTTATATAATACTGGAGACCAAAAAGGGTCTCCTGTATGCTAAGCAAGTACTCCACCAACAATTACATTGCCAGACCCCAAAGCATAATTATTAAACTTTTGTTTTTTTACTTAACATGTTCATAACAAAATACCTGGGAGTATTGGCTTCCACCAGGTTCAAAATAACAACAACATAAGGAGAATGTGATAGCTCATACTGCAAGCTCAGCACTTGGGAAATTGATGCAGGAAGATCAAGCCTTGGCAGTCTGGATTGAATAGAGAAACTCTCCCTCAAAAATTAAAAAAAAAATGCCTCCAAGATGGTTTTCTTGATAACCTGTGTTCAATCCTGCAATCCTTAAAAAAGAGAAAAGAGAAAACTGAAATCCACTGTGGCCCTCTACTCTCCACATATATGCCAACGGTATGTATTTCCGTACTCTTAACATCCACACATTCAATAAATCTTTAAGGCAATAAAAAATCCCAAAGAAACAAAAAATGCAAATGAAAGATTATAGCTTCCTAGATAGGAAGTAAATAACAATGCATGACTACCCTAAATTATATTTTGGAGGAAAAGACCTAATTTGCCATAATAAATGACCTTCCTATACAGAAAATACAGTTGCAAGACTTCGAACATATAATAATGCTTAAAATATTTTTAAAAACCTTATTGCACTCATTGTCCAATCCACATTCGTTCCCTCCTACAAGTCTTGGTGTTTGGTTTTTCACAGTCATGACTCTCTTTAGTCATCTCTCTCAGAAATGTACATATACAAACATCAAACCAATGTCCTAGGTAGGTCACAGGTGTCTTCTGAAGCTTCCCAAACAGAGTGGAGGAGAAGGACAAAGCAAAAGCATCCCTCAGCACTGCTGGGGGGAAACCAATTGCAATGGTGAAGGATCCATGAGGCAGGCCTGGCATGTGATTGATCGGGGCTAGCTCTCAGATTCAGTGATGTGTCAGTAGATGGATAACACAGGCTGGGGTATAAAGCTAAGCAAATTTTAGATTCACTAAAATGCCTTCTCACTAACCACCTTTACATAAGTCAGATTCAGTTGTAAATTGTTGAGCCTGCTACATCCTTGGGGCTGACCATAAGTGATACTTCCTCGTTGGGAATGAAAGAATGCCTTTCCCCACTTGATTCTGACACATTTTGAAGAGGAAATGAAAGACGTTGTTTCGCTAGAAGCTGATGATAGGATAATAGATGGAAGAGCGATGGAAAACCCCAAGTATAAATCTTAATATTTTAAAATCATGTTTGATCCCATAATAAACCCCAAATGCGTTAATGTGGGAGTTAGTGAGAAGCCACAGAGAGACTACGAGGAGCCCACTCTGGGTCTTCTTTATCAGATGAGACCGCGAGAGAGACACTGAGGCATGAATCATTGCAAGAGCATGAGTTTTTATTTGTACTGACGCATCCTTCCTATGTGTCAGGGAGGATCTCCATAGGGTCCCCACGCAGGGGGGAGGAGGCTACCCTGAGGGGATTTTCAAACTTGCTTATATACTCTTTTCTTAGCAACCACATAACCTTTAAGCTGATTGGTTGTATACAATGATACCACATAACCTTTAAGTTGATTGGTTGGGTGCAATGACATAGATTGGTATATTCCAGGTGTATTGTTCTGTAGCTAGGGAGTGATGAGCTGAAACCTAGTCATCTGTGAATATTACTAGAACTTTTCCTTATCTGGGTGCCAATGTTCCGGGAAAGTTCAGGCCTACTTGTACATTCTCAAGCCTTACTAAAGTTTGGTCAAGTCCAGCCTTGGCCTTACATTAGCACAGATTTTAGATGTCAGATATATAGCTAGGTGTGGAAATCTTGGATAATAGAGCAACTCAAGATGAAGCATTAGCATTATGTTTAAAAAATGAAGAGTGGCCTAAAGATCTCCATGAAGACAATGTTCATTACATCCTTCATTCTTCCTCCAAGAGTTTTGCTCACCTGGTTTGTTTAAGAGAACAATCAAAGTTTCCTCTCCTTGTCATTCTGTTTTCATCATCTGAAATAAAATTGAAGAAAGTACAAGTAATCACATACTAAACAGAAAACACTGTTGACTTCTTTTCACGCCTGCTTTATAGAATTTGAAGGAAGTGGTTTGACCATAAGTGAATCATTCCATTATGGTGACAGCTATTTGCCCAAGATTCATTGAAGATTGAAACTTAATACACTACTATGATTCATGAGTTTGGATTAGGGCCTTTAAAGGTCTTCTATACAACGAGTGCACCTTTTGCACAAATTAATGTCTTGTTTCCTTGGAGTTGCCAAAGCTTTTGACCTTTCCTCCATTACTCCTTGACCACCTTCATGCCAAGTCTTATACTTCTTATAGGCCAGATCTTTATTTCTGGAAAGTTCTTGCTAGATATCAGCCTCTTATCATTCCAGCACCCATTGCCTCTACTTCTTGATGTCTAGACTCATAACCTTAGTTTCACTCAATCTAAAAGATCTGATTTTCTTTGGTAATCTATGCTTTTGTTCCTTTAACAGTTCCATTGTCTATACAAACATCCCTCGCCTTTACTGTCTTGCCATATTCACGTGTCAAAAGACAGATCGTAGATCAACCCAGCCACCTCTGAGATCTAACTAGTTCCTGGATTCATTAAGCAATATTGGCAAAAAATTAAAAACCCATTGACTGGATCTACTGAAAGGCAAGTTTGGGATTAGAGAGTAGCCTTGAGGTAAACCACTTGGCTGGTGTAACTGAGGCACTGGGTGCATTCCTCAGGACCACAATAAAAGCAAAGCAAAACAGAAATCAAAGTCCTTATCTTTGTTGGATGATTCCAGTGGAGCATTTCATCTGCCCCAGTGTCTGCCCCTTTCTTATTTTCCAGAACTACTTTGAATCTTCACCATTTTCTCTCAGTTTTTTTTTTTATTTGTCACCACCATTAGTTTCTGTAGATGATCTATTACTTTACTGGAAATGATAATACCAGTATGTGTGTATTCCTTCTGCCACTACTCCTAACACATTGTTGTCTAGATACAGTTTTCTTCTTTACGAGAGTACCAGTGAGTACCAGTGGTAGGAAATCCAACAACAACAAAATGACTTGTACATAAACTTCCCAGTACCCAAATCTCTCACTATTGAGATTCCATTTTGGAATTCTTCACTTTTGTGAAATCACTGAGCTTGTGGCACATGTGCCACAGGTGCATGTCGATGTCAGAGCATAACTGGCTGTCAGTCACTGCCTTCCACTTTGTTTTGCTCTTTCCCACGCAGTTTCTACTTTTGCTTGAGTAACCTTACTCCTGTATGGTGAATGAGAAACCCTCTCACAGTTCACCTTTCATTTATTGTCTACTCCCTTCCTTCTTGAAATGGAAAATGATTGTCTCACCTATAATCTGTTTTCCTTGCGCTTAGAGATTTGTCTGAGCACACTTGACCCTTCTATCTCTTCTTAGCCAGGCTTTATGCTGCTCCTTCCAACAGGCAGATATAAGCTAAGCTAGTATAAGCTTCTTTCTGTGGTGCTTGACTACATTCTCAAAACCCTGCTTTCCTTTTATGGTACCTTCCCCAAAACTAGATAGAACTATTTGCAATTTCCCATGCACAGTGTGCTCCTCGGTGACTACAAGACAAAGCTTTGGAGTTTCCTTTTTCTGGAAATCTCAACTGCATTTGGATCTTTTTTAAAATTTGTTTTTACTCCCTTCCATTTGTTCCTTCATCCTTTCCTAAGCTGAAGCTTTCTTCCTTGAACTCAATAGCTGAAAACATTACATTTCAGAGAAAGACTTCTCAGTCTGTTAAGTCCTCTACTGTGTTCATGGCTATTCATCATGATTCTTTATATATTCACTTCTCAGCTAATGACCTGTGTTATTGACTTTTTTGTCTGCATTCGTAGCACATAGCATAGATGTGAGAGAATTTTTAAAAAACACACATAAAATCATTGACTGAATGAATAAAAGAAGCATTGTATTTTTTTTATTGTGTTACTGCTTCCATATCAACATGTTAGGAAATAAGATGATAACTTGACGTAGAAATAAGCCTAAATTTGGATGTGATAAAACAAAATATATTTGTGTCGCACTTTGATCGCCTCTGCTCAAGGAAGAACCCTAACTAGCTTCCTCTGGCTCAGTGCTTGTGTACTTTCCCTTCTCCCCTCAAGGGCTTTCAATCACTGCCACCTGGGATGGGTTAGTCTGGTTCACTGATGTGCACTCAGTTTCTGGCACAGGACAGACTTTCAACAGAATCTGTGGGATTATTACCTAATTAATGAATAAATAAATCTGATTTCCTCTGAAAGATGTTTGGGGGAAGAGTTGGGATGGTTCTACTTCTTTCCTGTGTTCTTAGCACTTTATCCTTTAAGGATAACCTTGTCTATGACTCTTCAGTCCTCAGTTGCTTTTCCTCCCAGCTTCCCAATAATATATGGTTGTTACATATTAAACCCGAACACACTGGCTTTCTATACATATTTCACACACATTCAAAGTACTATACACATGGTGGTATATACACCTATATATTTAGATGTACATATATCGGTGAGCTGGGTTTCAATGGAGATGTTATTAATAAAACACAAATCTACCAAATACATAATTTTACTTCAAGTAGAAACTCAAAGTAATCACAGCATACGTCCCTCTGAAAATAAGCTGACGAATGTTCTTTAATCAATGTTTCCATGTTTGAAAGCTTGTTATGTTTGTTGGGTTAATACTGACATGTTGTGCAGGAGTTTCTAAATAGTGTGGGATTTTCCAGGAACATATAATTAGTAAATGTTTCCTCCTGTCCTTAATAGACTTTGATTTTTATGCCTCAAGAACTTGGACCCTAAGCACTATATAGCTCATGTGTTTTTGTTTCCACTTTGTAGGATGAAGTGTAAAAATTAGGAGAACTGCAGGATAACAGCAAGAAAGTTTCCTTTTTCAGCAATTCTCTTCCCCAGAATTATGATAAATTTAAATAAATGAAAATACATTGTGTGTCTTGGCAACAAGATAAGTAGATATTCATATAATTAAAATCATGAGTTATTATGTTTAAAAGCCCAATAAATATTAATTATAACCCAATCTTGTGCAAACATGACTTCTACATTTATGTTCATATGCTATGCATGAGTGATTAACTTTGCATCAAATTGCAAAACTTACCTGAAAAATTATGAATAAAATAAGTATCTTGGGTTTCTCTTGCACTATTTTATTATCTATTATATAATTAGTGTTTGGTTCCAGAACAGTTTCTTTAAAGGTGTCAGTGATCTGATCTGATCAAAAAGACACAAGAAAATGAATAGTCTACACTTGGCACAGCATCTGTAGGTAAACAAATTATACATCTAAATTGTCGATTCTACAATCATCACACCAATATACTGAGACAGAAGTTTTGACTTTATGTGCTCAGTTGTAAACATGATAAAAAGTCTAAGTCTATCTACAGACTATTTCATTTCCTTCAGTCTTCCTGCTTAGTCCTTGTATGTGTATATGATCCAGTCTTCTTATTAGTATAACTCATGTTTCTCAATTAAAGAAACATCCATTGAAGCCCCACTCTGTGCTGGCAAGACTAAATATTTAGGTTCTAAATTGAATAAAATATTATCTTTGTCACAAAAATACACTGTGTAATGATACATTCAGTAAGTGGTTCTTGGAGGAATAGTACACAGAACAGTAAAATTGGGTGGATTTCAAGTGCATTACCATTCTCAAAGGGAGTTTTAGCTAACACAAACAAAACAGTGATGGTGACAATGAAAATATCAAAATTGTCATAAACCAAGTAGTAGCCAATCATCTGCGATCTCTTAACAGAATTTGAATAAAATGTCCAATACTGGATTGTGTGAGTAGAAAGAGGCCCTCTAGGAATGAAGAATGGAAGAACCCCAGAAGTTTCAGGAGTTAAAAAAAATGTAAAAAGATAATTTTCTGTGATTAAATTCCTTGAACTCATTTAAAGCTTATGGGTTAATTAACATCTCCAACTTGGTGGACCACAGCATCATTCTAGCATAAGGATACGTCAGCCATGGCTCTATAAACATTGTGTGTTGAAAATGAAGTTTCTCCTATTTAATCAGGTAGTGGAGACCTAATAAAATCTCACTTAAGTTTAATAAATACACTCTGGTAAATGTGTGTTGAGTTGCCATTGTACCATCTACCAGGTATAGATCTGCAATAAAATCCCTTTGGGAAATTAGCCAGCCTACCTATTCCCCTAAGCAAACCCAACTTGCTAATTATTACATGCCACCTAAGTACTAGTAGAGAACCCACCATGTTGACAGGCCTTTCATCACACTTAAGAACTCCTACTTTAAATGGATTCTCAATGCAACTCATCCCTCTATCCTGTTTACTAGGGTTGTTGTTTTTGTGCTCTTTTCATTACTCTTCCTACAATCCTTCATTTCCTTTGGATTCAGATGATGACTGAACACTAGACTTCTTTAAGAAGACAGAAAACCCAGAGGACTGGGAAGATGGCTGTGTTGGCAATGTTCTTTTTACACCAGCATGAAGACCTAAGTTCAGTGCATATCAGTAACCCAGTCAGTGCTGGTCAGGGGAAGGTCAGAGACTTGTGATCCCCAGTGCTCACTGTCCAGCCAGGTTGCCTGAATTAATGAGCTGCACTTCAAGAAGAGATCTTATCTCAAACAATTAAGGTGGAAAACCGCTGAGAACAATAGACACTGATTTCTGGCCTCTACATGCACAAAAATAACACATATAGATTCTCACCATTGACACTGCCAGTCTTCTCAGGCTGCCTGGTTCCCTTCTATGGGTGTGAAGTCTCCACACTAACCAGCCATTTTTCTATACTTATAATGCGGTCCAAGCCTGTTTTTTTAATTTTATTTTAAGGTTTATTACAGCAACTACTTATCATTATCCACATATAATAATCTAACTCTATATAGGATAATTTCCAGCAGAATAAAAACATTCCTGATAACGTTTATATTATGGAAATGTTCATGACATGCTTTCTGCTGACAAACTTACTTTTTTCTTTTATGGTAAGACTTCATAGCAGCCAGCCCTGTTCTTTACATAATCATAATACTTGAAACTTCCACCCACATAGCCCTCATTATTCTATTGAAAGTATATTTCCAAAGTCCCAGTATCTTCCACGTTGCCCCCGGTCAAGGAGCAGCCAACTTTAGCTTTGGGGTATATTTAACACACTTCCCTCTTTTGAAAATCATTTCCTTTTATTAATCTCTATCTTAGTCTCCTTTCTATAAAAGATGTTTAGTAGTTCCCATGTTCATCTAATACATATTTTAAGAGGATTAAATGAACTATCCTAATACCAACCCAGTTTTAATTAGTTCCCAGCATAAAATATTTCTAAAATAGAAAGCTAACATTACTTTCTAGGGTGTATTCTTCTATTCTTTCTTCTATTTCAGTGACCACCTCATACTTTTGACTTCTGTCTATGCCTCTACTTCCTGACCTGCATATACTGGGGCACCATAGGGCTCAGCCCTCTTCTCCATCTCTTCCCTCTGTCTATTTGTTCTCACAGTTTGGTGTATGCTTCACTCCTCTCTATACATTGACCTGTCAAATGTATACCTTCCCTTCTTTTCTGTCCTTTGTGATCAAATTAGTTTGCTACTTGGTACCTCTGTTTTTAGCCTAGTTAACATTTTTACGTTTTGAATCAACAGAGAGAATTTATAAGTTACCCAACAACTTTTACACTTTGTAAACGGTATTGATGCCCACTCAGTTACTTAAACACTTTGTGTGGTGTATTTTTCTGGCTCTCCATACCAAATCAGCCAATTATTATTGATTCTACCACTGAATGTTTTCCTAAATTCCTTCCCTAATCTCTTATCTCCATCTTGATGATCTCTTTCTTGGCCCGGTGTACAAAGCTCTTAAAAGATATTTCACCATCCGTACTTGGCTTTCCTGTATTGAAATCATACTTTCAAACAGAGAACTCTCCATAAATCATATTATTCATGACCCTCTTTCCTGCCAACCCTGTCTTGACTTTTTATGTGTCTGTCTCTTGGTGCCTGTTAACATACTTGGCTTGCTATACCACCATTTCTCTCTTGATTCAGTAAGCTTCAGCCCAACTAGATATTTTTAATTAACTGAGTTTGTTATTTGGCAATTTTATACATGTAACGATGGTGTTCTGGTTACTTTCTATCCCCACTCTCCCTTAGTTTTCTCCCACCTTATTAACCCATCTTCTTTCTACCTGTCCTTCCCCCAGATTCATGACTTTTAGTTTTGTTTAGTGATCTATTTAGTTTGCCATTAGATTGGGGTTATTGGAGTTTGGTGGATTCAACAGTGAGTTCAAATTGAATGTGATGGCTCCCTACTTCCCTGAATCAGTAACAAAGAGTTCAGCAGTGATAGGTAGAGCCTTCTTAGTCTCTCCCTAGCTCTTCATGGGCTCAATATTGTGTTATCTTCAGCCTTAAGCAGAGAAGCATCTCCAGTGAACTGTAGTAGCTACATAAGGTTCTGATATGGTTAAGTGTTCATCTCTAAACAAAGTATTTAGGCTTCTCCTTCTAAAGCTCAGAGAACTTGTAGAAGAGGGAGTAATAGAATGGAAGTCCAGAAGATATGTAAATGTCTGCAAAACACTATCTTATGAGCAATATACAGTTAATGTAGTCGTGAACTCTTACTGGACATTTCTTATTTGTTTGTTTGTTTGACTAATGCAATAAGTTCATCTCCATAAGAAGTACCTTTGCACTGCTCTTCCCTCCAGTTGGAGTGGCTTTTTCAGGTCTTCTTGTGAATGTCTATAATCCTCTGCAGGGAGAACTGATTTCTACCCAGTGAGGTCTTTCCTGATCACTCAGTTTAAACCAGCTTTCCCAGAGGCTATCCAATTGATCTTTCTCAATTTCTTCCTAGCACTTACAATAGCTAACCCTCAAACATTCCTGTTGTGCATTTCTTTTTTGTTTGTTGCCTACCCCTTTCTCCTGTTGAGAATACAATCATCTTGAGAACAGAACACTGGAATGTTGAGTCCCTAGTGACCAGGCTCATGCCTGACCTGTGGTCCTTACTAAATAAGTACCATTGAACTAGCCAAATACTTGGAATGGAATATTCTTAATAGAGGAAGAGAATAGAATATTACTCCCTTCTACTTGTTGATAACACTGAATGTAAGCAAATGATACTTTCCTTAATGCTAACAACCTTCAAATCTTACATCTGGCCTACACGGACTTGAGTACTATAAAACACTGGATTTTAAGGAATAAGAAATATCATACTAAGGTTTCAAAGAAGGGTTTCTTGCATGGTAGTGGTGGCACACACCCTTAATCCCAGCACTCAGGAGGCAGAGGCAGAGGCAGAGGAAGTTAGATCTCTATGCATTGGAGGACAGCCTGGTGTACAGGGTGGGTTTCAGGACAGTCAGAGTTACAACAGAGAAATCCTGTCTTGAATCCTACTCCCCCCAAAAAAGAATTGTTTCTTATTTATTCTAAGTTGGTCTTTTCATGTCTTTATATTCAGCTACTACGACTATGACAATTTCTACAATTATCTGATTTTCTTCATGCGTTAAATGTTGATAATAATTTCTGCCTCTTCGAAAATGTGACTTGTAGAAAGAAAACATTGTGTGCTGATTAGCCTTTTCTGAACATGACATAAGCCAGCATCATCTGGGAAGTGGGAATCTCAATTGAGAACATGCTTCCAATAAGTTGGCATGCAGGCAAGTCTGTGGGAGCATTGTCTTGACTAATGACTGATGTGGAAAAGCCCTGACCATTGTCAGGTGGCCCTGGGTTGTTTACAAAAGCAAGCTGAGCAAGTCATAGGGCATAGGTCAGTAAACAGCATGATTCCATGTACTCTGCCCCAATTCCTGCCTCCAGTTCCTGCCTTGAATTTCCTTCATATTGGACTGTAATCTATGAGATGAAATAAGCTCTTTCCTTCCCAAGGTCGTGGTCTTTATCACAGTAAACTAGGACATACTGCCAATATATGACAATTGTTAACATTACACATGGCTTCTGAATTTACCAGACTGAGGATTAGTGTAGAAATGACCATCAGATAATGGCCATTAATCATTTATGTATTTATTAATACCTTCAACAAATGCATGCAAGGCACCTGTGTGTCACAACTATGCCTAAAATGCATAATGAGTTAAACATACTATGCTATTCCTCTCTGATTAATGGCACCAAAGCATTAATTGTCAGTATATCCAAGATCATCATACCAGAAACATTATAATTTCACGTAGAGACTATATATAACAATCTTCAAGCACACAACTTATTTTCTTTTGCTTGGAAGGGTTAAGTTGGTGATTGAATACATGATGTTAAATGTTCTGTCTTGTCATAGAAAATGTACTCTCCAAAAACTTTAACTTGATTAAGCTGCAGGGAAAAATCATTTGGGTTCTTGAAATCATAGTATAATCAGTGAGTATTCTAAGAAGACCAAACTTGCTCAGTAAAATTGCATCTGGCAAACAGATACTACAAAGCATACTGTAAGAAACTATTTAATAATTGAATTATGAGAGAGTACATTATGAAGATTAGCATCTACACTGAAAAGAAAATATTAATTATTTTAATTTTATCATTAACTTTCCTTTTCTGGTCTTCTTCAATTGAAAGTCTGTCAGTCCATATGAACTCCCCCATAACCATACTAATAAGAGAGAAACTCACTGGATTTATTTTTCAACATAATTATCCATGCATGTTGCATGGAATTTGTTCTTAAAAGGAATTCCACCATAAAACTTTATGCAGCAAATTATTCCATTGTTGTTTGTTATGGATATAAGCATAATTAAATGTTATGCTTTAATAATTTAAATCAATTAAATGTAAAATGAAACTTCTTCATCTTGCAACTCATAGTCATTCTCATTATGATGTGAGCAGGCTCAACTGTTGTGTTGTAATTACCTACATCAGTGAGGTGCATCATGGGTAACAGTTGTGAGTATGTTATAAAGAAAACTTCATGAAATACTATAATATATTATATATATAAATTAACTTAATTATATATATGTAAATACATACACACACATATATACATATATATATATACACCATATTTGCTATAATATTCATTTATTATTCTGAAGGCTGTACCATTTGTCAGCTGTGCATCATGAATTCTGTAGTGTAGTGATATTGTCTTTTCTATAGTGCATATTTGAGTTATTTTGTAGGCTATAAAGACTGTTGCACATAAAAACATACTAGTGAAACATTGAAGAGTCAGACATTGTTAAGAATGTTTTACTAAAGTTGCTGCTTCTTGATTATGTTGAGAAACAGCATTTTTTTTTTTTTTCTGACAGGATCCTGTGTCATGGTGAACAAACCTTTGATGACATCTAGTGGTGAAGCGCAGATTTAGTTACACGCATTTTCCAAAGCTTTGAGAAGTGTGGTGCTTAAAAGGGAAATCTAATAAACTCACATTCTTTGTCAAAAATACACTCAAAATGGCTAAAAATAAACAAAAAATTTTAAAAAGCAGAAGTAACATTTACAAAGTGTTTTGACAATTTATTGTGAGGAAATGTTTAGAACAAATATTAAATAATGTATTCCTTACAAAGCTCCTATCCAGATGCTTAGGCTGTGCTTCAAATCTTGGTACAAGGACCACACTTCTTGTGCTGCTGTGGTCTTTGAAAGGAATTTAATTTAACTGATGTACCCTGAGTAAGTATTTTCCATCATCCACAGTGTACCAAGTTCCACATTTTCTTGTTTGAAATCACCAAGTGACCATTTTCATATAATTTATATAGGCAATTATTTTGGTCTAATTCCCCGTTTAATATATATTTTACATAAAACCACTTGACCAAAAAATGAAATATAACAAAATCTGAATATTACCATACTGCAAAGAACAAAATTATCTACATTATTAACAAATTTATTCACCTATTCCTGTGAACACATTTCAGTGCAGACAGGCTATGCGGTCTTCAAATGTGCCTCTACTAACAGAAAGCAGGAGGAATTGTTGATCATTGTTGCATCTCAAAATTTTTTCCAGAAAGACATACTGACTACAAAAATTCCAATCTATTTTATTTTTCTATGACCATCTTATTTTCTCTTTGGGATAAAATTCTAGCAAGGAGCTGGGGGTTGAGGGTATCACAGCTGTGTCTAAAAGCTAAGGCTGGAGAGATGGCTCAGTGGTTAATGGCACTGGCTGCTCTTCTAGACATCCTGAGATCAATTCCCAGCACTCATTTGGTGGCTCACAACTGTCTGTAATGAGATCCGTTGTCCTCTTCTGGTGTGCAGATGTACATACATGCAGACAGAGCACCAATAGATATAGAATGAAAAAATAAAGAAGTCTTTAAAAATAAATTAAAAGTTATGTGAACATTACAAGTAGAAATGGATTTTAATAATTATCCAGTTCATTTACTTACTTCAGGAGTTTAAATACAATTTTTCTTAGTGTCATTTGCCTACATGAATGTGTCTGTATTGAATAGATTAAATGATTACCTTCCACATCATGCAAATTGACAGACAATATAAAGGTATGTGATGAGGTAAAATAACTTTCTCTTAGGATAAAAATGTTTGCTTTGTACTAGAAAAACCCCACTGTATTAATTAGTATGGTCAGACAAATATTTGAAATGCAAGATCAAAATTTAAGATAAATTATGTTTATTCAAAAATCTCTCCTAACACGAATTACTTTTGTCATGCATTTCCTTCCAATAGCTTGATATGTTGAGAATGCCTTCAGAGATACCTTGGTGCTCAATGTCTCTGCAATATTTGCATATTTCATTAGAACTGGGCTACAGAGTTGAGATTTAACGGATCAATGGATAAGAGTATTTTATGACTTACTCTTCAAAAGTATTGCCAAGCTGCTTTAAAAGATACTTTAACTTGAAAAAAAAAAGTGCTAGTACTTATTTCCTTACCATACACCTTTTATTAAGAATTAAACTTTTTTGGTAAATTTTGCTAAGAGAAATTTATATCCTGTTTTGTGTGAATTTTTATGCCTTTAATATAAAAGGTGTCTGAATGTGTTTTCTTGTTTTATGTGGGTTTTTTTTTCAGTGTGTGTGAAAATTCTAACACTCTAGCATTGCATCTCCCACTTTGTCACATGTCTTTTGAGGGTTTCCTCACCTACCCTTCCCATCATCAGCTCTTTCCTTATTTTCAGAGTTACCAAGTCACCTCTGTTCACTTGAGACACTTAATGTGTAGCTGCCATTTATTTCTGTGCTGTTTCCACTTTTTAATACTGTATTTATGCATATATGTTAATTTTCATGCCTAGTACAAAATATTTTCTTAAGCTAATTTGTACTTGTATCTTAAATACTTATAGCAGAACCCTTTATTGTATAATGGCAACTTTCACTCTGATGTGGTTACTCTCTTCATCCTGCAAAAGTTTTACGTTTAGACCAGCAGGTGTGTCTCCTTCTGGACCACTTTTCTTCCTGAGGCTGTCACAGGCTTTGTGTATCGCTGATATCTATTTGTGGAATGTGGTGCTGTAACTCTGTGTACATTTTAGTTTTAGTTTAGTCTGATAAACTAATCGACTCTTAGATCTTCTGACATCGAATCGAGGTGGCTCGTCTTTTGCATTTGGCTCTTTTGAAAGTTTTATTATAATTATCTTCTAAGTATGTTGGTCTAAGACAGATCATTCGGAGTCACTCTTTCAATGTAGTGCTTATTCTAAGAAAAGTTAAATGCCTGCTGTTTTGCTGTTGTTGTTTGTTTTATTTTGCTGTGTTTTGTTTGAGTCTTCAGTATTTTATCAATTAGCAGAAAGAGCCTGACTCAGGAGCAACAACAAATGTAAGTTATTAACAGAATAGGTGACAAATCTCAGAGAGATTTTTTTTCCTTTTTTCTACTTTGTCCACCCACCCTTGTTACTGTAATAGAGTCAAGATAATTTCAAAGATGCTCATTCACAGGATAATTCTGTGCTGTTTATGATCACACAAACTCTAACTATTCTGAGGAGCAACTGCTGTGATCCTAAAACAGCAGAACAATTCAAGAACAAGTGACCTTGGTACTCAGTATTTTATGTTGAATGTATATTTGGCATTCACAGTCCTAATATGAGGTACATATTTGAAAAGTAAACCAGAAAAGACATGAATATAAACTCAGTTATAAATACGACCCGTGTCATTAAACACAGTCTGTTTGAAAACATTCACAGGGTATAGGCAGTGATTTATTTGTTTGTGTAGGTAGGCAGGGAAATTCCTCCTCACTAAACAATCTCATTCGAATTCTTCGTGTTCAGTAAATTCTAAGCACCAGGGAATACATTTTCCTTCCTATAACTCAATGTGGTTTGCATTAGTCCTTAATAAATATATTATGATATGCTATACCTCCGTTTGCAGCTTTAGAAATCATTGCGTAGCTTCCTGCCAACCACCTCCAAAATCAACAAACAGGTTGCTGCACACAAGGAGGATAACTGTATGTCTTTTAAAATTAAATTATTATCCTTTTAAAAATTAATCATCCTCACTTGCACACTAGCTCAGACGTGGTACTGACCCCAGGTAAGCAGTTTTGAAGGTTATTCAAGATCATGTCATTTTCCAATCATTTCAAATACATTCATTTTTTGAACCAACAGGATTCTGCGGCTGCTAAAAGAGAAGCGTCACAAAGATATTCAAGCCAGAAACGGACAATGGTATCACTACTTGGATATATCAAGTTATCTGACAAAGCTTTTCATCTGGATTTGCTCAGTAAAATGAAAGCAAAAGTCCTTTGCTTTCGAAGTAGAGGTACCAGTAATGTTTTGTACAGTAGTGATATCCAATAGAGATGCCAATTAAATCTTGTTTATTCTCTTTGAAGAAACAGGAACACAACAGAGTAGTTCCCCAATGTTGTCTACACTGAAGAACTCATTTGATTTTCAGCCACTGAAATTCATTTATCTATACTGTCTCTTCCAAACATTATTCCAGTTTCCACACAGATGCCAGAGTGTATGGAAAGTTTTCCATTATAATCTTTCTGTTTGGGTTGGAAATTCACTGCAAATTCTTGTTTCTTTGTTCATCAGGTGAGAATTATGGTTGCAAATAACATTTACTTATACATAGTAACATTTGTGACATCAAAATGAAACTGAAAGACGTTATTGAAGATGGCCAGTTATTGTAGATTTTTCCCACATGATTTGATAAGGTCAGGTTGAATCAATGTTGAGTTAATTTCCAAATACAGTGTACTATGTCTGTTTTAATAATTTAAAAAAAGAGGTCAATAAGTACTGGTGTAGTAAATAGAACTTATGTAAATGAATGGATTTCTTAAAGCCATGAATTCCCAAGACAATCAGGGCATAAGTCAATATTTTTCTTATACAATGTTGATTCTGTCCAGTAAGGCTGAGTGGATTCTTGTTCAAACACAGTTTTGACTAAAGTTCAGGGATCATATTGAAAACAGTTGAAAAGGAAAATTGTGTGGAACATCTCTCTCTCTTGCTTTTGTGTGTGTGTGTGTGTGTGTGTGTGTGTGTGTGTGTGTGTTGCACTCACAGGGAGAAGACTATGCGTAAAGTATATGCTAATATATGTGAAGGTGCCCAATGCACCTGGAGGTCAGTTGGATATCCTGATCTACCATGTACCTACCTGATGCACCAGATCTCTCCCATTCCCTTGAGACAAAGGTTCTCACTGAGCTTATAGGTAGGTTGGTAGTGAGTCACCTACAGAATCCTCATATCCCCATGCTGTATGTACTTGTGCAGTCACACTTGTCTTTTTATCTAGGTGCTGGGAATTTTAACTAAGCTCCTCACGCACAGCAAGCACTTTCACTCACTAAGCCCCATTTCTTCTGTCCATTTGATGAAAGAGTTTAACCTAGACACAGCTAAGTCATGTTGGACAGCTCTCATGCTGGTTATACCTACCAATGGCAGATTGTCTTGAATGCAAAGCCTTAAAATAAAACAAGAAATACAAGGGCAAAAAAAGGGGGGAGGGGAGAGAGGAAGGACACTGACAAACATAAAACTGAGAACAAAATTGGTGTATAAGACTCTAATAGCCCTAGCTAAACTCTTCCAATTTTTGTTTTCTTGAACAGAAATATGCACAACAAATTTATTCTTTTGTTTGTTTGTTCTGTCTTTTCCTTTTCAAACAGTGCTTTGGCTTTTGTCAAATTCAAGATTTTTTTCTTTTTAATCAAGAATTATGAGCTATATTGAGTATATTTAAACGATAATGTGCAAACTTTAAGAGAAATGCTATAGTTCTTTGTGAAAGATTAATGAAAAATAAGAATTTAAGACAGGAAACATAAAAGATGAGTTTGTATACATTGGGATATGGTTAACAGATCAACTGCATTTCTTCATGAGCTTATTCAAAGATTCATTGATAAATCCATAATTTTTAAATCATGACTGTCTGTGCACTCAGTAGATAGCAGGTGAATCGTACATGAATTTGGAAAACAAAAATCTGGATCCTGGGTTACTAAAGACAAGAACAGATGGAAGATGTTGAGTGTTCTCAAAGATGATTTTAAGTTAGGTATTTCTGTTCACTGTCTTGGGACTCAGTACACAGATCTGAACTGCACAAGCTGGGGTTAATGCATCCCAAACCCTAAAAGGAAAAGGCTCTTTCCAGTTGTGTTTGAGAGGAATCATAATTTTAAACTTCTGTGGGAGCTTGAAGATGTTTCCTTTCACCTCTATAAAGAGCCAGTAACCTAAATTCTTCTTGAAATATACTTTAGATGTGATGCATATTTTAAATTAAAGTATGTGGATCATATGCATTAGAAACATACAGATCATATAAATAAGTTAACTTCATTATAACAGTGTAGTTAGCCTTGATGGTTCAGGAGTACACCAAGGCTTTGTGCTTCATAATTATCAAAACAATTATAATTATAAATACAGTGTTCTAGAAAAGTGATAATTTCTAATTTAGTGAGATCTTCACAAGATGAGGCACTCAAGAAATTTCTAATCAGACTAGAATGCTAATAAAAGAAACACAAATTGGAAGCAGTCCCTTAAGGTCTAGTTACTGGAAAAATAGGCGTGTTTTTAATTTTGGTACAAATAATTTCAAAATCTGGTAGTTATACTTGAGAAAAAAGATAGATAAGAAGGCATGGCATTCAGTAAACTGTTGAAGCTCACACACTGTGATGATTTAATCTTCTTGATATTATGAACCATTACGAATGTCCAGATTCTTGGTTACTTTTAAGATTGGCCCCTAGAAGCTGAGCTGAAATAATCAGACTAAGCTGAAAACATGCCATTTACTGGAAGGTAGAAGTTCTGGAATTTCTTCCTTTCATGACCAGTTAGGGACTTTTCATAAATGTTTTGCTATTTACACTAATTTGCTCTCCAGCTAACTCTGAATGCTGCCCATGCAGTAGAAATAGATTCATGCCAGACATAGATGTTGATTCAAGGCAAAGGCTTTTTATTCTTTGTCTAATTTTTTTGGGGGGGCGCTCCACACAATCTAGTTTTCATTCTAGACCTGGAAGGCTTCAGCCTTCATACAATCTAGAACGTTAAAGCCTCCGTGACTTACTGAGCCACTCTGACTAACTCCTTCTAGACTCTGACTCTTCTCATTCAACTCACTTGTTGTTCTGGTTCAAACTCTTCTTCAGGCTGACAGGGTCAAACTGTCCTGAGTAGGTTTACTGTTTCTGCCCAAACTCTTCTGACTTTGGCTTACTCTGGCTGATTCCCTGACTGCCTCAGACTGAACTGCTCTGCTTTGCTTCAAACTGACTCACTCTTCCTCTCTGATACTGGCTTCTTCTGCTGAGCTGGCTCTGTCTCTCTGTGTCTCTCCTCCAGTTGCCTCCTTCAGATTGCTTGCCCCATACTGCCTTCTGTAACCAACTCTTCTGTAACTCCTCTTTCTGTGTCTGCTTCCACAGTCTATTTCTGTCTTGGAGATTAAAGACATGTACCATCACTGCCTTCTGAATACTAGGATTAAAGGTGTTTGCTACCATTGCTTTCTGAATACTGAAATAAAGATGTGTCTACATTCTATTCAAACCACCCAGGCCTCTGAATGTAGACCCCTGGAATATAGACTTTCACACAGGCCTATTCCTCTACACCATTTTATTAAAAAACAAAAACAACAACAAAAACAACAAAAAAACTCTTTGCATTGATCCATTGTGTTAGTGCTCACACACACTACAACATGTGTGTCTCAGATGACAACTTGCTGGAATCAATTCACTTCCTCATGTCATGTGGGTTCCATCCTAGTTGGCTCGTGCCTTTACCTGCTGTTCCATCTTGACATTCCACTTTTTGTCATTTGTAATTGTTTCAACCAAAATTATCCATTTTATATTGCAATATGCCATTTTCTCATTTGCTGTGATGATTGCTATGTCACACAAATATTTGTAGGACAGCGGCCTGAATCATGATGCATTATTGTTGCAGAACTGGCCACAGTTATATTTACTACCATTTTATTGCTAGACAGTCCACAGTAATCTGAGTCTGATTCTTTGATTCACTGACACCCTCTCAGACTTTAAATGTGTGACAGAGATTATTAAGGATTACATCACACTGGATATTATTGGTTGGTTGGCAATGTCCCAAGATTTACAGTGTAATATGAGCAAAGAAATCAAAGCCAGTAGGAATGGGCTATGAATGCATGAGCTAATGCCTTCCAAAGGAAGGAAGGCAGAAATGCATTCTGGTCACTCTCTTTCCTTACTTCAACTCTTCCATAAATATTTTATAGCTCAAGATGAATATTCATTCTTTTACTAGTAACAATTGAAAGGTAACATCTTCTTATATAAAAATGAGTTAGGTTTATCACCAGACTTTAATAAAGGACTTAATATAAAATAGTTCCAACTATCTAATTCCTGGCAAAAAGAAAGGATGCAAATAAAATTTTCTAATATGAAAGTTATTGTATTAAGTAAAACTTTTTTCTTATTTACAACACTTGGCATGTGTTTGATGTAGATGATGTAGGCTCATCTTATGCCATGTAGAACTCACTTTGCTATGGTTAAGTTGCAGACATACTTCAAAGTTTTGGGCTATGGGACTTGCTTGCACAGTTGTTACTGTACAAGAGCACACTGAGAGTTGATATCTGAAGACGATGTCAGTGTTGTGTGTGTGTGTGTGTGTATATATATATATATATATATATATATATATATATATATATATGTATGTATATATCATGATTTGATTCACTGAATAACAAAAATGAGCAGCTCTCTAGTTAGGTTCATATCCTTTTCAGAATTCTATTTTTTATAAAAGGATGGTAGCCTGAATACAACTGCCTACTGAAGGCAATTTCCACAGTAAAAGCAACTCTATTCAGGGTTCTTTCTTAGAGTGCAATTTTGACTTTGATGTCTCCATATCTTCGAAGATGTTGACTAAGATACATAATAGTTGTAGAGTATTATATACAGATTATTTTATCTGCTATTAAATTAGATCTGTTATTTTAAAATGATTTTACTAGCAAGTCCCTTTTAACTGTTGAGTTTTCCCAAACATTTCAGTAAATAAAATGGATTTTTTAAAAAATCCAACCTCAGGATTCTTATTTAATTGAGATTAGGCTCCTGATGTCTTCAAAAAACCCAGAATGATGTCATAAGGAGTCTGAAAATAGCCAGTGTGATGAGTGCTGATGTCCTCAGGGCATTGTTCAGTAAGTGTAATGAGTCTGAATCACATGTCTAGGTCTGTATCTGTGTTTATTGATATTAAGAGCATATTCCAATCTGTGATGTTTAAGTGTGATTTATTTGTAAAATTCCCTACTAGCTAATCAAAGCACATGTAGCTTTGAATCTTTATTTTGTAACACCTAGGTATTAGTATTTTTAAATCTGTCTTTAAAAAGTTATATTATCAGTTAATTGTGTCCTGGAAGTGTATATATATATGACTGTCATAGAGCTAAGAGTGGTGGGTAAATGCTGGCTTGGAACTCCACGTCATCCTAGGAGATGAGAACGGCAGTCATTTGTTTGCTCCTTACTTCTAGCCCTGACCAGAACCCAGCTAAATATTAAATATTGCCTGCTATAGAGGTCATTAGCAAAGAAATGTGGCTTGGTTGGTGCTTATCTGCGCTGTAGCTGGAAGCATTGGGCTGAGTCCATTTACTGATAAGGTGTCTTCCTCTTTATCCCTGTGAAACCACACCTTATGCAGAAGGTGCCTTGCAGGACCTTATGCTTAGACTTGAGGTCCACATGCAAATGAGGCTTCTCCAGTATCCTTGTTTTAACCAATGAATCCCAACCCTGAGTACCAAAGACACTCCCCTTCCTGTACTCTATAAATGTAACTACCCTCACTTTAGTAAATGAGAGAGATGTTCCTCTGACAACCTCTCCCAAGAGTCTGATTTGCTCTCATTGACTTAATCCTCCTATTGATCTGGGACCCTCCAGGATGCATTGACCCACACCTTGTGCTTTCCTTCTAGGGGTCTGAACTGGCGCCAATAGCTCAGCCACACTCCAGGGAGAAAAGAGAGATCAACATGTATATATATATATATATATATATATATATATATATATAATTTTAATTTTAATTTTAGTTGGGAGATTGTAATGCACATGGTATACTTTCTAGAAAGAAACATCCACGGTATGCTTGGTGTTAAAATGTCCAGTGTTTCTTAATCTACTAAAGATACCTTTGTGTCTGAATCTCTAGAATGTACCTTCCTAAGCTCTATACAAGATTCATTGAAACTAAAACATCAAATCTGGCCCTAAAACCCAGGTTCTCTTAAAATTAGGCAATTATCATGGCAAATGTTAAATGAATATTTTAAGTGAGGTAAACATGAAAGGACTACACACTGTACAGGCCCAGTGATTTTACCTTCTGAAAAAGACAAAGCTTTGGAGACAATAAAACAGTCGATATTTGGCAGTTGGTTAGAGGAGATGAGCGAGCTCAGCATGGTGGAGTTTCAGATCAATGAAACAACTACGACTTGTCATACATTTCTAAAACCCACTGAATGCATAACTCTAAGTGAACCCTATAGGAATGTACAAACCTTACATGACAGCATGGCAGTGTAGGATCGCTGTAGCAGATTACTGTGGCAGAGGTTTTATACTTGAGAGAGCTCAGCATAAAGGATCAGGACCTTATACAAAAATGTACTCAAATTAGGGGCATATTATGGACAACAAACTTTAAGTATTGCTGATTAAAGGGATTTTTTTTCCTCTTTCTTTTTCTATTAAATGGTGTCCAACAGAGTTACTAGAAACTGTTCCCTAACTATAGTCTTGGAATAGTTTTACTGTACAACTTGGAAAACATTCTGACTTCTGTGTGACTTCTGAACTGGCTTCATTTGCTTCTTGGTGAGGCCACTAATAAAAGTGCAGCCAAACTTGTCTATTTTTAATTTTTTCAAGTGTTTATGAGCTTAAGACTTTGAATTTTTTGTTGAATCATGGAGAGTCCACTTTAGTTGTCAGTAGGTAAATTTCCTTTATTGATCTGTTTTTTGTTTTTTTTTTAAATTTTCTTTCATATGTACTTTTTTCTTCTCTGTGATGCGTTAAACATTCATGTTGAGTAGTAACCTACCAAATGTAAAAACTAAATGCATTATTTAATTTTCCTGAAATCCATTAACAGTTTTAAGCTAGCAAGTAACGTTATCATATAATTAAGTGATCTAATGCAAATGAGATTCTTAGCAGAGTAGCTGGCACATAATCAGTATCCAGGAACTGCTATTTAGCAATGACTATTTTATTATTAGACTAATACATGCCAACCTAAGAGTTAATTAAAATGATGAGTTCTGTTTTGAGAATTGACAGCCTTTCTTTTTATTTTATTATTTCATTTTTATTTGCTGAACTACTGCAAAATAAATTACCAACATTGTTACATCTCTTCTCTAAACACTTCCAATGTGCACCTTCACAAAAAATTGGAACATGCTGCATCTGAAAATTATAATTCCTTTTTGTCAACGAATACTCAGACTACTCTCAGACCGTGACAATTGCCCCAAAATGTCTTTTATAATTTGTTTGTAAAAACAAACAAACAAACAAAAACTTTAAATGAATAATCATTTGTGAATTGCTTTCTATCTAATGTAAATACCATTTGGAAATTTATAGGCAATTAATTTTATGCACGTTGTCTAGTGGAAGAGGACAAATGTTATGCAAATGGAAAGGACATAAGAAAGACTGGCCCAGGCAGGCTGCTGCACATGAGCAGACAGCAGAGCATGCTGTTCGTGTTCACAGCAATTGGTATTTTTCCAGTTGGACTACACTGCCATGGGGTAGGAAGCCAACCTTTTAGAATTTCAAAATATAAGGAAGCAAATGCTAATAAAAACCTGGGGATTAATAGTATGGAACAGAAGATTCATTATCCCTTTAGGAAGAAAGAAGTCTGATAAACTACGCATGTGAACATACAACTGGATGATTTTGCCTTTCATGCTGTGAAGCTCCATCACATGGACAAATTCATTTTATCCATACATTCAAATAGCCCGGGTATTTCCTGTGGAAGGGAAGACAAAGGAACATAAAAACCAAAAGTGTTTCTTTACTCTGTTATTTTACTAATATTCTGTGAGAAAATAGTCAATTACAATAAAGCTAAAATGATGAAGCACCAGGAAATATTGATAAGATAAAGCGAGGAGTTGTCAAGATGGCTCAGTGATTAAGAGCACTTGCTATTCTTGTGGAAAACTGGGGTTTGGTTCCCAGCACCTACATGTTGACCTATACCTGTCTATCAATCCAGTTTCATGAGATCTGACGCCCTCTTCTGTTCCACTAGCTACAAAGACATACATGCAAGAAAAACATACATATATTTAAAATAAAATAAACATTTTAAAGGGATTTTAGTAAAGTCGACACAGTTCAAATTTTTGAGCAGAAATCACTGGGATATTCTTCTCAAATATAGGGCTAAGTGCTTGATTTATTTTTCCCTGTTACAACTAAGCAATTGTTTACCTCCTTTACTTCCTGCTAAGGTTTTTCAAATGCCATATAACTTTTCTATCAGCTAGAGTGATTAAAAAAAAAAGTTTGTTTTTTTTTTTAAAGACAGAAGTAGTGCTAACTGGCTAGTTTCCCTTTCTAATCTCCTATCAAATACATGCACTTTGACACAGTCCCTATGAAACATTTAAAAGCTTAATTTGACAACTTTAAGGTTTATTACCATGAGTTTTCACAGAAGACAGTTGGTTTTCCTGGTAAAGCTGCCATCAATTTATTTCTTCTTCAGGTCTTTGCCTGCATCCAGTGGTCAATATTTACTAATTCTAAGCATCCTTTATGGTGGTCACATTTATTGTGCTTTCATCATGTTATATTATCTTACTCAAGAAATGCAATTAAATCAATAAATACAGTTGAATCTCCCAATATGTACCTGCCTTTGCATAGGCATTAAGAATATAATACATCTCACCCGTCATCAAATAATTCTTTGATGCAGTGGAAGAAGACCATTACAGAAAGCCACAACTAGTCAAAATGCAGAAAACAGCCAATGGTAGAGTGCTCAGCCCCATTTGATACATTAACAACACAACTCCTGCTCTGAAGAAGGCTCAGGGAACAATGCAGACCAGCAGATGAAGAGACTGTAAAAGCTGGAGATCCAGGAAGTCTGCTAGAAATTGTGCCCTCTAGCTATGGCAGGAAGCCATACTCATAAAACCTCAACTTGGCTGCCTAAACTAGATATGAATACTTTCAACAACAGTTGATAACTCAAGATAGATGGGAAAAATTACGTATGGAACCACCCATAGGTGAAGAGCTACAGGCAAGTAACAAATGCTAAGAGGGAATCAGTCTTCCCCAGGGATCAATCCCCTGATTGCTTATTTAATACTGAATGGTCAGCTCTAGAAATACACATGCAGGAACATGAAAGGAACCAGCAAGTTGTATTTATATGTTGATTCATCATTTCATATGTAACAACAATGGTAATTAACTTAGAATTTGTTCTTGTTGTTATTTCTTGGGGAGTTTGCTTTGTTTTGTTTTTTTGTTGTTTGTTTTTTAGAGAGAGAGAGAGGCAGAGAGAGAGAGAGAGAATATAAAGTTGGAGAGAGAGAGAGAACATAAAGTTGGGTGTGTAAGGAGGTGGAGAGGATCTGGGAGGATCTGAAAGAAGGGGGAAAAGATCAAAATATACTATATGATTTTTTTAAAATTAAAAATAAAAAAGATGAAAGTTCAAACAATTTAAAAGAAAATCTACGGGATTTTGGATCATAAATGTCATGCCTTGGTTCTCACAAATGTGCTATTGCAAAGCTGTGGAACTTCCAAAGGTCGGCTGGGGGATCTCTAGATCAGTGGGGAGTGACCTCAAATGAGATGAAAGTATTCTGGCCCTTTCTCCTTGCTGTCCTAAAAATTTACTAGAAATATAGTAGTTAACAGAAATACAGAAGTATAATTTTATAGTCTCAAGTATCATAAGAATAAAATGGCTGAACTGTGGTGGTGCATGCCTTTAATCCCAGCAATCAGGAAGTAGAGGCAACCAGATATCTGTGAGTTCAAGGCCAGCCTGGTCTAAAGAGTAAGTTCCAGGACAGCCAGAGTTACAACAGAGAAACCCTGTCTCAAAAAAAAAAAACCCACAAAATAATAATAGTAAATAATAATAATATAAAATCAATAATATAATATATATAATATAATAATAACATAATTAGTTTTCTGAAGATAAAGATTTTAAGGCTTTTCTTTTTCTAGAAATTAGGAAGGTAAAATAGACTGGAATCAATTGTAAGAAACAAGAGCATACTTCTACATATAGGTCTTAGATGGCAGGAGCAATGAGAAGGAACTAGGGTTCTGCATGAGGTTGCAAGAGAAACAAGATTCAGAGCAGATATCTGCATTATTGGCAGTGGATGAAGGAGAAGGAGCAGTTCAAAGAGAGTTGAGGCTGTGTAGGAATTTCTATCAATGGCCTTGTGGAAAGATACCCACCTTGCTGGTTCTTATTTTCTATTCAATTTCTTTTTTGTTGGTTAGTATACATCACAACAGGATGAATAAATCCATTTAATACCAAAGTACAAAACTGAACTCACCATTCCCATGAACATGCTTCTATGACACCTCGTAAGTCAAGCCAGACAGGCATCTTTAGTTCTTTCCATTAACACACATGCCAAGGGCACCCAGGTCCTTATTTATTATACTTTCAGTGTATTTCCCAAATGTGTTACCATCTTTTCTCATGATTATGAACTGGTACATACCTTCCTTGTTGCAGAAAAATGTTGAAATAATTTTCTAAATACCTTCATATCTCTAGTATTACCTCCAATTAATCTACTTTTCTAATAAAAAGAACACGGCTTCTGGAGTCAGGTATGTCCCAGTTTGCATATTAGCTTTGAGACTTACTATAGTCCAAGAGAAAAGATAATTAAAGCTTTATGAGCTTAAACTTTCCTCACCTGTCAAAATGGAACACAATAAAAGTACCTAATTTACAAGGCCACTGCTAGAGTTCAATGAAACAGCACCTAGCTAATTTATGGCACTAAATGCTACCCAATTAATGTTCGCTTCCAATTTCCTATTATAGCCCTACAGAATCCTTCTATAGTAGAAAAGTGACTGTGTGGAAAGCAACCTCAGAAGCTCTTTCACTACAGAAAGAAAATCTTCTACCACAGCATAGAGCACCATTGGTAGGTCTAAACCTCATTGGTGCTAAAGCTGCAGGCTTGAGTCCTAAGTGGCACAGTGTCCTGGGATTAGCTAAAGCAGAAAATGCTGGCTGCTCACTCAAAACCCATTTTCTTTTTGTGTGTGGCAAGAAGTGATAAGCTGGAACTAGTACTTACGCTGCCTTTCTCCTTACACTCATTAGGCTATGTATTCCAATTCTTACATTTGAGGTGAGGCCATGTTTCTGAGTGATGGGCTGTAAAGGGACCTACTGTTTAATTCCTGACTTACTTCCTCGTGTTCCTGGTGTCTTCCCTTCTCTGCAGACCAAATGTGCATGATACAATTCAGTAGAGGACTCTGCAACTCTTAAGCATAGCAGAGTCATAACAGGACATGCAATTGGATCCTGATCATGTGATTACTTGAAGCAGCCCACCCAATTGTGATGCCTTAGACTGTGATGTAGATAAGAAGGATATTTTTAAATTGGATAATCCATTAAGCTTGACTGTTGATCACAATAACCGTTAGCGTGCGTATTTAGCAACGAAACCAAAAGGAACTGGTGTTATTTAACAAAGCCTAAAGATCGTGTAACTGGATGGGTAGTTGGCAATGGTTTGTACAGAGCAGCTGGAAGGCGCCAACAGCAGAGACCCATCCTTTACTATGATAAAATATCTGGTAAGCATGTAACTTAAAATGATTAGTAAGGACAGCCATTAATATCATAACCACAAATGAGGTTTAGAAAAGAGAACATTATGTTTTAACTATTGATGTTGTTGGATAATTTTGTTGGATAAATTTGATAAGGAATTGTGACAAAGGGAGGTACTTGGGAAATGATTGGTCTATTTTATTTTGGTTAAAAATAAATAGGAGTAATCTTGAGGCCTTTTTAAGGTAGAAAATCAGTTGATTCTGAACTTCAAATGAGTCTCACAAAGCCAAGATGTGATTGAAAAAAAGGCTTTGAGCAGAGAGGACCTGTGAGGCCGGAGACACCCCCCTCCACCCCTCCCCCAGGCCCTGGCATTAATCCTAAACTCTTAATAGGAACTTAGGCTTTCTCTACTCAATACAATAATTATTGAGTACTTTCCAGAACTCCCTGTTCCAAGAACTAGCCTACCCGAGAAACCATAAAACAATTGTCAGGCTTAATTCAAGGGCACTGTGACCCAGCCCAAATTCCTAAAATGAGCGGCAGCTACAGCCGCTGCCTAATAGCCTTGGGCAAGGGACTTTACCCTAAGTGTACATTTCCTGGTGCCCGAGACCTTGCTATAAAAAGCTTCCCCATTTGCTCCTCGGGGCCGTTTCTATCCTGCGTGTTAGAACGGTCCCAGTGCACTGGAATAAATCCTCTTGCTATTTGCATCGATATCCCGTCTGTGAGTCTCTGTGGGGGTGCAGCGTCCCGGTTTGGGCCTTTGGGGGTCCAACATTTTGGTTCCCTGACCGGGAACCGATGCATCCCCCCAGACCCCACAAGTCGGGTATCAGAGGTAAGCTCGAACATCTGTTTGTCTGTCTGTCTGTCTGTCTGCCTGTCTGTTTGGAACAAGTAACTGGTCAGAGCGGTAAACTGTGTCTGTAACGGTCTGTGGTGTGCATGGTCCGTAAGGATCCCACCGCGCGGCTTAAGCTTACCGGGATGGTATAAGCCAGGACCGACCCTGGAGGACACGCCAGTGGGATTGGAGGGGACACCGTAAGGTTTCCTCTCCGTCTGAGCTGGGGGCAGGTGGCCCCATGGCACATGGCCAGGATCTCTGCCATTTGGTTTGGCAGGAACCGGCATCTGTCCGATATTGGAGCTCTGTTTCTCTTTGTGTCTGATTTTTGTGTTAATTGTGACTGACTTATTTGCCTGACTATCTGTATTAGGTCTTGTTTGTCTGTTTGTGAGAAGCGCCACGGGAAGGTCTGGAATCTGGAGGCTGTGGGGCCCTGGAGGACACTCCAGAGTCTGGCAACGGGGAGAAGTCTGGGAGGACTTCCCCCCATCTGTACGGGGAGAGGTCCAGGATGACTTCACCCCATCTGTTCGGAGAGGGGTCCGTGAGGATCCTTCTCCATCAGGAGGAGGGAGAGGAGCCTCTCTTCCGTCTGGAGATGCCTGTTAGAGGCCGGTCTCAACCTGCTGTGACTTCCGTAGAGGAGCTGTGGAAGTCCCCTCCTGGGCGCGTCTGCATAATCTGTTTCTTGTATTTTCACTGGTTCTTTCTGACTTGTTGACAATGGGACAGTCGACTTCAACCCCCCTTTCTCTGACGCTTGACCATTGGTCTGAGGTTACACCATAGCCGTAGGAGAGCTGCTGATGAGCTACCCTCCTGTCTGGGGTCGTGACGACCCATGTCGGGAAGCTTGGGTTGTGAGAGGACCCATCTGGGGTCATAGGACCCACCTGGGGGTCCTGACCTGCTTGGAATCTGGAGGCTATGGAGGCCTTTCCGCTGACAGACTCTCTGGCCGAGAGCTCTGGGCGGACAGTGGTGCCAGGTGCTTGACTCTGGAAACACCAGAGGGTGCACTGCTGTTTCTGTATGATTCCGTGTGTGTGTATGGCTAGACTCAGACTGACTTTGCTTTTGGATGTGGGACAAACTCCATCTGGACCTCTTGACATAATTATGTCTCATTTTAAGGGATTCAAGGACAGAGCAACTTATCAGTCAGTTGATGTACACCTGAAAACCTCTGAGAAATTGTGCGGCGCCATTGTCTTATCTGATTCTTGTTTGTCTCAGCTTCATGGTTATATGTTTTGTGTTTGTCTGTTTTCCGTGTAACACTCGAGATCTAACGTGGGCCAAGCAACTCCTCTCATATGCTGTGGGTAAGTGGCAGTGCTGCCAGCCGGGAATGCAAGCCAAGCCTAAACAAGGGGTGGAAGGCCAGCTGCAAGGAAGGGAGGCTGCGTTGAGCAGACCTCTGGAGCCACCCAGCCAGAGCTGCTTCCAGATAGACCTGTTTTTTAATAATGCTGGGCTGCCAGTTTCACTCATCCTTGGTTTGGGGCTCTCAGCCATAGGAGAAAAAGGGTTAATGAGAGAAAACAAGCAAAAAGTGGCAGGAAAAGAAAAGGGGTTAATTAAGAGATAATAGCAACCCCCATCCTATAAGAGTAATAAAAAGTAACTCATGTTGCCTTGCTGAGGCAGGAGGGGGTGGAGCACACCCACTCTTGAGATAACAGCCAAACATTTTTGTGTAAAAATCACTAAAATGGTATTTTAAAATGTATATGTAGTTTGAGTAAAGAAACCTAATGGTTTTAAAGATTCAGGTGCCTTGTAATGACTGCCACTGAGGTAAAGCTTGCTAAAAACTAGAAGACAGGCTGCTGCTTAGGGAGGGACAGGAGGAATGTACATTTGGAATTTTATTTACTGCCGTCTCAGCCGCTGCCTCTGCAGTAAAAGTGACAGCCCAGTTGTTGCTCTTGCTAATTCGGCTCAGTTAAAACCTGTTCCACCTGAACTAATTGGCAAAATGCTTAAAAATGTTTTGAAGTCTATAGGTCTGAGGGTGTGAAAACATAAGTAAATGGTAAGGGTTAAAAAGTAATCTAAAATGTATAGATAAATTCTGGCTGTAAAGTTCTGGTAAGCTGATGAATAATGTGTATTTTGTGTTCATTTGAATATCACTGTCTTAAATGTTAGCTTGCCAGATCTGGGACAAGTTTTCTTAGAAATGAATCTTGCTGCAAACTTAGAGGAGAGGCATGGAGCAGCTTGTGCTACCCGCCAAAATGCTAAAATAATTTCTGCCACTAACAGACAATTTGTAAAAAGGCAACAAGTCATCTCTGAAAAAGTCCTAAGGGTCCTCTGTTGTTCCAGACCTGATTAAGATTTCTCTGTCTGTATGTAAGATTATACTTGTATTTGAGAAAAAACTGGTCCAGAGCCAGGGCCAGGAGGGAGGGGACCACATGGGCAGAGAAAGATGACAACCCGGTGTGGAAGATAAGTGGGCATGGATGAGATGTTAGACGGAGGCAAATTTCACAGGGTGTGTGGAATCTCCCCCAATTCCTAAGACAGTAAAAGAAACAATTGGCATTAAGAGGGGAGGTCTTAGGAAACCCAGAAACCTTGTCCCCGGGGAGCAGGAAAACAAAAACAAAAACAAAAAAAAAACCAGCTCAGTTAATTCAAGTCCCAAGGACATCCCATGTGCTGCGCTTTGTGGTGGGCTCCCTGCCAGGGAGATGAGAGGGTTCCTGGGGAGAACACCCTGTTCCCTCCTTCCTGCTGCTGCCCCTAAAACTAAAAGGCAGGAACTTGACCCAAGCTTGGCTTCCTGAAAGAGTTCTGTGGCTGTCTTGAGTCTACATGAGATGGCAAGATGACATACTCGGTGTGTAAAGGAACACACACAGGGGTAAAGAGCCAATGCAGAGCAGGTACTCTGCGCTCCTTTGGAGAGCCTGAGAAAAAGACAAAGAGTCAGGAGGGTAAACTAACAGAAAGGTTAACTCATCACAGTGGTCCCTATATAACTGAGGCCTCAATACCAACCCTCTTGAGAGTGTATTTTAAAAATGTGTTTTAAAGATGTGTTTTCTGGTATAGATCTAAAAAGAAAAAAACTGAGTTAAGATAGATTTTATGTAGTGTTTTTGTATGCTAAAATAAGGTTTATAAAGTTAAGATTTTAAAAATAAAAATATTAAATAAGATATCAAGACAGTCATCTTTTCAGTTTAAGAGTAAGATGTTTAAAACAAAACATAAAGATAATTAAAGTTTGTTTATAAAAAACCTGCAGTTTTAAAATTGAGAGGCCATGTGATATCTGAGCTTTAGTGTAACAGTTGGCTTAGGCCTAAGAATGTTGCTGAAAAGAAAAAATGTGTGTGCATTACACTGTGGTGAGATATTATAAACACAAAGTTGGAAGGTTTTATAGTACTTTTAAAAAAACTTTAGGTTTTTACAAAAGCCAAAAGTTAAAGCTAGATGTTTTCAAAAACAGCTTTTAAGATATTTAAATTCACAAGGCTATGAGGCAGTTTAAGTTATAAGGATGATTACAATGACCTAAATAGTACAGCAAAGCAGAAAAAATTATTGACAAAGTTTTGTTAACATAGAGATACTTAACATAGATAGTCCTCACCCCTCAGAGATCTGCTGATTATGACTTTTAATTGGAGTTTTAAGTAGAGACCCCAGATCCTAACAGTGACCCCAGCACCTCCAGAGAAGACGGACAGGGACAGAGCAACCTCTGTGGATTGTGGAAATGTACCACTGGAAAAAACTGCCCAATGCCTCACCTGCCATAGACCTGCCTACAAATAAGACACTAGAGAGTAGATCATCCTGCTTTGGGTGGACAGAGTGGGGTTCGATCCCTCTGAGTCTTATCCACAGAAAGATACCTACTGGTCTGGCAACTGAAGACTGGCCTGGCAATGGAAGACTGTCATTGCCTTGAGGCCTCTGTTCCCCATAAGGTCACAGAGAACACGGAGAGTCCAGGGTCATCTGTCTAGGTATGGGTAAGTCTCTGTCATTTTAATTGAGTTATACTTTTTGCTATAATTTAGTATTCTCAGATCTCTGGTGTTGATGGCTAACTGTAATTCTGTTAGTTTAACAGCAATAGACAACCAGTTTCTCTCTCTGAGGCTACTAGAGTCCCTATCTGAATATGACAAACAGGATTGTCTCGCTAACAGGCCCCCTGTTAAAAGATAAATAGGTTTTTGATGTAACTTTTACTATCCCTTTATTTAAAAAATTTGCCTAAAAGTGACTGCTCTCGGTAATAACAACTCTGTATTTGGTAGATAGTTAGATTAAAGAAAGTTTAAAGGAATGTTATGAGGTTTAAAATATAAAGGTCTAAGAAAGTGATTTAAGTTTTGAGTGTCTGAGATAATGTTAAGATATGGAGGTTTAAAAGTCTGCAGATATGAAAGCCTAGGTAAGTTGTGAAGGTCTGAAAAAGTGATTTTAAGTGAGAAGGTGGTTTGAGATAAAAGTTAAAAAAAAAAAAGGTTCAGAGTTATAACATTAAAATCCTGGATACATGTTCTGATGAGCTGGTAATAATTGTTTTTATCTGGATTAGAGGCTTGCTTGGCTCTCCCATTTTCTTCTAGATACATGAAATCATACTTTGTTGCTAAAGGAAGCCAAAAACCATTCTCTACATTTTAAAGTGACAGATTTTGTCTTAGTAGTGTATAACCTGGTTTTAGTTACTTGAAAACTTTTTATGATACTGTACTCTGTAAACAGATATTAATTAACCAAAAAACAGATCCTGTGTTATATAAATTATGGGCCACTTGAAGGTCCCTAAAAACATATGTTTTTAAGTGCCTAAATAGGTTCAAGTCTGAGGTGATTTCTCATTGGCTGTTTAACAAACACTTGTTAGCTGTTCTTTCTACAATGTGAATTACAATATAAAAAGTTCCAAATGTAAGCTTCTGTAAACTTTAACTTCTGCCTCTAGTTTTTATCATCTCAATAGATCACTACTTGGCTAACAGACACCATCCAGGAATCAAACTGCTTAGACTACTGTGAGTCCTGAACCTGACCTGCTGAGAGCTGATGACCAGTCCAGCTGATGTGACCACCCCCATCCACTCCGCTGGATCAGCGAACCAGATGTACCCCACTGCCTAGCCCCCTGCTCCCCAGCTCTTGACTAATACCAGCCTGTTTGGGGCCCCTGACGACGTCCCCTCTCAGCAGGAAGCAGTCTAAGAGATTACAATGTCCCATTTCCACAGGCTGGAACTTTTAGTCAAAAGAAAACTCCCTAAGACTGGGGACATGGCATGTATAGTGCCTATTGGCACACCAGAACATTACCTGTTGAGGCCAGATAGACTCAGGTTCATTAAACTGACAATATGATAAAACACCCACTTAAAGCAAAAAAGGGAGCCCTTAACAGTTCTCACACTGTCACTCCTATTAGGGGTGGGGGCAACAGGAGTTGCCACAGAAACCTCCCTACTTCTACAGGGACAACAGTACCAGAGTCTGCGAGCTGCCATTACAGGAGAGGTTTAGATTTACTTTTTCTCCAACAAGGAGGACTTTGCTCCACTTTCTGGTTTAAATCCTGGTTCAATTCATCCTCATGGGTGACAACGTTAATATCTACACTACTGGCACCCTTGGTAATGTTATTGTTGGCTCTAAACTTTGGATCCTACATTTTAAGTAAACTAATAGAGGAAAAGAATCAGTGCAATACAGATTATGGTTCTCAGACAACCGTACCGGTTTCTTAAAAATTCTCCAGGGAGTGACTATAAACTATCAGGAGCTAAAACAGCTGTTCCATGATTGGAACAGTCACAAGAAAAAGGGGGGAAATGTGAGGCCAGAGGATCCCCCCACCCCCGGCCCTGGGCATTAATCCTAAACTCTTAATAGGAACTTAGGCTTTCTCTACTCAATACAATAATTATTGAGTACTTTCCAGAACTCCCTGTTCCAAGAACTAGCCTACCCCAGAAACCATAAAACAATTGTCAGGCTTAATTCAAGGGCACTGTGACCCAGCCCAAATTCCTAAAATGAGCGGCAGCTACAGCCGCTGCCTAATAGCCTTGGGCAAAGGACTTTACATTTCCTGGTGCCCGCGACTTTGCTATATGCCAACACCAATCAATTTAAAGGTTAACTGGCCCCTACCTATTAAAATGGGAAAACAATTGGGGAACCAATCAACTTGTACCAATTCGGTTTGTGCTCAACAAATGTATAAAAAGCTTCACCATTTGCTCCTCGGGGCCGCTTCTATCCTGCGTGTTAGAACGGTCCCAGTGCACTGGAATAAATCCTCTTGCTATTTGCATTGATATCCGTCTGTGAGTCTCTGTGGGGGTGCAGCGTCCTGGTTTGGGCCTTTGGGGGTCCAACAACAGCTGTGTGAGCAATAGAATACACTGAAACTTCAGCAGCATTGAAGAGAAGGAGAGTGTGATATGTGGTGTTGAATCATTTGATTCCAATGAATAAGTAGCTCTGCTGCCTGCTTCCTCTTTTCAAAATCACAATGAGAACAAACAGATCTCTCTTGGTTGCCTGATATTCCTTCTGCTCTGTGCCTTCCTGATCTGGGCAAGCTATAACATAGCATGCAGTGGGGGAGGGCAAGCACAACAACAGACATACAGATTGTTAGAATTATTATTAAAATGTTAAAGTGACTTTGAATATGGAAAGAACAGAGGTAAGAGTTGTACTTAGCAGTCATCATAAAGCACACAATTTCCGGCTCAAGGATCTCAATCTACAGTCTTGGATTTTGAGAAATATTCAATATATTATATACTGTAAATCACCAAAGAGATATATTGCATTTTCTGCTTCTCAGAGAAAGACAGAATGGTTACAAAGCCTCTAAAACAATAGAAGAGTTCAAACAGGGAACGGGTGGCATTTAACTTTCTAGCTTGACTTTCACATTCCAGGCACACTTTAATGACTTCTACCCACAGTTTCAAAATGTTTACCTGGTGATCTTTTGTGCATGTATGTATGCTTGTGTGTGTGTAGTTATGTGTGAACAATGTGCATGCTGTGTTAGTGGAGGCCAGGGAACAACCTCAGATATGGCTACTTGGGCTCTGCCCACTTTAATTTTGGCAATTCTAAGTTTTTCTCTTCTTAAACCTCCCCTAAATACATGTGGAAACCAGAAATCAGGAAATGAACTATTGTTAATCACAATTCTTTATGCTTACATGTACCCCAGAAGCATTTAACTTCATCCACATTTCTTTGGTTGATGACATCAGTCAACCCAAACTATACCTCATATATCAGAAACCCAAGCTATACCTCAGTCTGCCTTCCCTCCTTGCTCACTTTCCTTTATTTTGTCTGGTCTTTCCTACAGTTCTGTCATTCTCTCAACTATCGTTCTCTTATACATTTTATCTCTTCTAGAACTGGCCTTTTAACCTGGCTTGCTATGTCTAATTCCTCTAATTGCAACTTTTTCCTTTTCCTAAATGTGTTTCTGAAGCAAATTTGTTCTTGCTATAATAATTCTTGCTATAATTCATTTATTATTTATGTAATATATGATTATATATATATACACATATATATGTGTGCATATATATACATATATATTCATATATGTGGTGTATATATATGTATATGCATATATATACATACACATACACACATACACAATCTTGAAATAACTGTAGAAACCTGGAATCTAGAGAGGGAGCTAGTACGGTAATTATTCTGAAAATATTTATTATTTAGAAGGAAGGATATCCATAGTAAGTTTGTTGAAATCAGAGGATAACATGAAGGAGTTGGCCCTCTCCTTCAACAATGTAGGTCACAGGAATTGAACTCAGGTCATCAGTCTTAGTGGCAAGCTTTGACTCACTGAGCCATCTTGCTGGACTTGTCACATCAAAATTTTTAATGGAAGAGCTCAGTTATGTGTTTCTTACATCAAGTAAGGCCACATATGAAGTCTTTTTAAGAAAGTCCTCATTACCTCTCTTTAGTTGCCCTGTCTTAGTCTACTGAGACTGCTGTACTGCCTTGGTATGCATACAGAAGTTGATTTCTCACCATTATTGGAACTGCTATATTCAGGGTGGAGACTCTGGCAGGAAAGTGTCCTAGAGGGCCTACAGGATTACCAGGAGTCTATCTTTTCACGAGGAGCTCTATGGTGGAATGGGCAGGAGTTTCTAGGTCTAGGTTCTAATATCATTCATGAGGTTTCCATCCCATGACTAAACCCTCACCTCTGCCCGAGTCACAGAAGCCTTCAATTTGTACCTTGTCCATGTCACCATTTTACTTCCTACTTCTACCCGATCAGCAGTGTTGGTGGAACTGACAAAGCTTACTCTAACACCTGATAACATTCCTGTAATGAAAGACTAGAGAGGCAGGAGAGTGCTGGGTTTTAAAATGAGTTCAAATAGGCCTCCAGTCCCTGCTTAGCAGAGACCTGGTCAAGTTATTTAAAGTGACTAAGCCCCAAGCCCAATTCTTATTTATGAGGATAGCGTTACTCTCTTCGAGGTGCATTGAAAAACTATATATATATATATATATATATATATATATATATATATATATATATATATATATATATATGCGCTGTATATGCAGATTAACTCAGCAATAAATTAATAGTAATTACCCCCGAAAATAGTACTTATTATTTCTGTTGCTATGACTGTCATTCCTACTGCTGTTTTTCATGCAACTATAGATTATGCACTATTAGTTGCTACCAGTTTTGAAATCCTTAGTGATCAAAAATATTTGCATCCCTGAAAGTATACTATTTATCAGAAACAACTGAAAAACATTTAGTTGACTTATTTTAAAATTATTGATTGAGTATTATGATACATCTGTTCTAAGTAAGATTTGATTATAGAACATTGTTCTAATCCTCTAGGTTGGATAACTGATTTGAAAACAATATCAAGGGATAAATCAAAAAAATTTTTCAGAGAAATAACAGCACGGCAAAAGTGGTTATATAAATTAGCATGGCTATTACTTATCCAAATACTTTTCAGAAGAAAGAGAAAATTATTCAGAGTATGGTCAGACTATAAGAATAATGATGGTGGTCATCAACAGTGCTTCTGAACATAATTTATATATGAATCGCATCCTAGGTGCACAGGCTTGGATTGCAACAGGATAAATATAGTGGATAGCAGTAAAATGAACACAAAAATCAGTCATTGCTTTCCTAAAAAGTTAAAATGTCTTAGGTTTTGTGATATGCATAAATATAAAATATTAAAATCATTATTATCATGCGATGGAAATCATAATTATCATAATTACTTAGATGACTAGTTTGAACACTTATCAAAGGTATTAGGATAAGGTAGCTCATACGTTAGTCACAATATAACTAATAGATCCCGTGCACTTTTGAGACAATAGAGAAATTTCAAGACTGTCACTTTTCAAATTGCAGGCATTATCGGGCGTTCTTTGAAAGGAATGCAATGGGTATGAACACACTTAGGCGAGCAGTATTTAAAGGCTGTCATTCCTGCCGAGAGAACCCAAAAAGAACCTTCATTCCTTGGCATCTACTTTCTTGTAGTGTTAGCAGCTATTTCTGAGAGAGAGTACACATTTCCTATAATGATGATTGGGTGCAACAGTGGCTGGGGCATGTGAGTGCCGGGTCCAGGCATGGGGCTGCGGGCTGGCATTGACAAGAGTCTGCCCTGGTGCCACAGGAGTCCAGCACCATGTTTGAGAAGAAGCACATCCTTGAAGGCACCCTCAGGCCCCCTCCGTTTGAGAAGAAGCACATCCTTGAAGGCACCCTCAGGCCATCTCCTGAAGAGCAGCAGCTATACAAGGATGACCAGCACCTCCATAATGGGAAAACTCTGGGCAAGTATGGCTTCACTAGCAAGACGTCTCAGCCATGGGCACCAGACACACAGGGCCTGGTCTTCGGAGCCCATGATGCGTTTGAAGCCCTGCCCAATGAGCCCTTCCCCTCCAGCCCTCCAGAGCTTCCAGATGCCATGAAGCCACAGGATTTTGGAGGCAGTGCCAAGGAACAAGCTGTGCAGTGAGGGCCCCAGACCTGCCCCCTAGAAGCCCCTTCCCCAGTAACAAAGATTTGGATGTAAGCAAAACAAAACAAAACTGTAAAACCTCCCGTGTTTGCTTAGTTGGCAACAAGCGATCCTCAATCAGTGAGAGAAGAGAACCCAAGACGTTTTCATTATGTGATGGCCATCCGATGCATACTACATGTAGTGTACTTCACTAAGCACTCTGACTACAAACATCCGCAGACTACAATCGTGGCCTTCCATAACACGAGGGCAGGGAGATGATGCTATAAGTGTCCAGATAGGACATCATTTTCCAGACATTGAAAACATTGAGGCTTCATGGTCAAAAAGATCAGCCTGTGCTGCTAGAGGTAATAGTCTCTCCCTCCTCTCCCTTTTCTCCCTCAAAGACCTCCTTTATTCTCCTTTTCTCATCTTTTATAGCCTTTTCAAATTCTAATCCCTAAATCTTATACATAGATTTTTCCCATTTTAATTGTCACAGTGTTGAGAAATTTCAGTTGTTTCTCAAATAAAAAAAAAAAAAGATTAAAATGTTAGTCTGCGAACAGTGGCTAAACATTGTGCAAGGCGATTGGTAACAGATCTCAATCTCCCCTCCCCCCACCTTTCTTGCCTTGTCTGGAGCTCACTATGTGTACCAAGCTGGACTTGAACCCATAGACATCTGCCTACTTCTGCCTCCCAAGCGCTAAAGTGCTAGGATGAAAGGCATATCCTACCATGCCTGGTTTGGCTGGTAACAGATTTCTAATGGGTAGCAGCTTATAAGGAAACAAGTTCTCCAGATCATTACCATCCCCATTACTTCTTGATTGTATACTTGGCTCTTTGCCATCATTTTTGCTACTTTTTTTGAATATTTGAGGAATTTGAATTTCAACTCATAGAATGTGAATCCAGAAAGAAGCCAAGGCTAGAACAGATAATTAATGAGAGGGTAAAGATTTAGATGCAGATGTTGGGAGATACCCTAGCACATTTGAATTAATCTTTTGGTAGGAACTAACCGAGTTGAATTTCATCATTTACAAGAAATATCTGTCTGAGGATGATACAGGGACCGAAAAAAGGAACTTCTATTTTAAGAGGAAACTGAGGTGTTTTCTAGGATGCAAAGGGAGACAGAATTTTTTTTAACTACTATATTTCATTGAAAAAGAATTCAGTGCATAGAAAGTGTGTAAGCATGTGTCTACAGCTAGTTTTGGTTGAATGAAGACTAGTTTTCATGACAGATACTGTTCTTACAATTGTCTGTTATAACCCTCCTACCCGTGTTTTATTTCAGATGTTTCAGGGAAGAAAGGGTAAAGGAGGTTACAAGGAAATGACATTTTTTTATGTGATGGGTAAGGCAAGAACTTAATGAGAGAGGAAGGTCTGCCAAGGAAAAGCAAGCTTAATGATTCTGGCTGGATAAGTAAGAGATCAGGTGCTCTCACCACCATTACTGGTGTTTGACTTATGTCCTTCTAAACCATCACAAGAAAGAACAAATACTGCCCCAGCTTTGAACTGGATCTGTTGTGGTCTTTCTGCAAAAGTAGCAGACCCTACAAGCACTGTGGAGATCACAAAGGAATAGGAACTGTTTTGTAGTGCTATCTGCCAGCATTTCATTGTACCATCTAACACAGAAAATGTGATTCTCCCCTTGGCCTAAATACAAGAGAAATTTTCTCTGACATCTTTTAAGTGTTACTTTCACAGAATAGTCACAGTTAGCCAGACTCATGCAGAATCAAGAAATTTGAAGAAGTAATTTTCTTTTATTTAATGTAAATATCATGATTAAAATAATGAAACCCACAGTCAACTCACAATGTATCAAACTATAAACAGCCCCAGTGTAACACCTTCAGCATTTGGGACCTTAGCAGACATCAGGCAGATTTACTTTACTTGGCAGTATTAAGAAAACCCAGTCAGACCATGATTCAGACCAAGTGGCCACTGACAGAATGAAAAAATAATTTTGTTTTTTACACTAAAAACACCAGTAGTTTGTTAATACAATAGTTAAAAACATTTTTTTTACTATCATAGAGGGCTAATATTTAAAAATATATAAAGAACTAAAAACAAAACAAAACAAACCAACAAACAGATATCCAGTAAACAAGCAGTCCAGTTAAAAACTGGGTGCCATGTTTAAGCTTGCTATTACTGTGGTGAAACACCATGGCCAAAGCAACTTGGAAAGAAAGGATTTATTTGGCTTATGCTTCCACATCACTGTTCATCATCGAAGGAACTCAGGACAGGAACTCAAACAGGGCAGGAACCTGGAGCTCAAATGACATCTTTTAGGTGGTGGTTCTCTCCTTTACTGTGGATTCTAGGAGTCAAACTCATGTCATCAATTTTGTACAAGAAGCACTTTCACTTGCTGAGCCATCTTGCTATGTCCGCATCTAATATATATATATATATATATATATATATATATATATATATATATATATATATATATATAATCACTGGTGATGAATTTTAGCACTTAGAATGAGGTATCAGAATTTACTTCCATGCAAATTGTTTGTTGTTCACTGGTGAAGGTGTTAGAGAGCCTTACCCACATCAATGTTTCTCTTGGTGATTTGTGCCTTTCCATATGTGTTAGGAGAAAAACACTCAAGGTTTGTGTACTTTGTGTAAATCTGGATTCTGATGTTCGTATTTAACTGTTTGCACTTAATGATCTTAAGTTCAAGTTAAAATGGTCAGGAGTATGAGAATCAAATTTCTGATTATGAAAGCATCTTAGCCTACCATATGAAGAATCATTCTGCACAAAATATGCAAACTGTCTAAACCAATAAATCTAAAGTGTGTCTTAAACCCTGAGTTTCAGGGGCAGAGGTTCTGTAGAAAAGTTAATTTTAGGCAACACGCTGAATGAGTTTTCTGCAGGTGACAGCAGGACCAATATGCAGGGTACGGTGGCAGCCATGTGGCAGGCTGGGACTGCAGTGCAGCTGGCAGAGCCCCAGAGTGTGACTGGCAGGGGTTATCTTGCTGCATCTGTGAACGCCAGGAGGCAGCTGTGGTGAGCTTGTGGCTGGCAGAGAGATGGTCACGCTGCTGGCAGGGGGTACTGGGAAGCAGTAACCTGGCCGGAGCTGTTGTCAGAAATACTAACTAGACATAGACCCTGCTTAGAGCTCTCTGACAAATCAAGGATTGATACCACCTGATTCTAAAAATAGTCAGTCAGGCTATCCACGTTGGTAAACAGACGTGTCATGTCTGTGTGCAATGACCTTCTCCAAAAACCCTGAGACAGGGCTTTTTTGTTGGAATCTTTTATCTTCCATAGAAACTACAACCAGAAACTGCATGAGGACAATTTATGTTAGTACAGAGATGTCCAAAACTGTCCCTGCAAATGGCTAATTAAATTTTAAGTCTTCATCAGCAACAAGCTAGAATTCTAGTAATGAAGGTTTAGGACAGCAATGCTCAGAGGTAACTTTCATTTTTATAAAAACAAAATTATTTTTATCTGATATTAAAGAAAGGTCACCATCACTGGAAATCCATATGTGTGCTTTACTTTTTTTTTTTTTTTTTAATCCAAAAAATACAGTAAACGAAAAACACAAGGACAGCCAATGTGAGTGCTGGACTGTTCTGGGTATAACCCCACCACAACATAAATACATACACACTCTCTATGCTAGTGCTGGTAGTAGGGCTCAGCTTGTTCTCTGCTTTTTATTTTGCCCAGGACTCAAGCTACAGGATGGTGCTAGCACACTGGGAGTAGATCTTCCCCTACCATTCATTGTCTCTAGGATACCCCCACACACGTGCTCAGAAGTTTGTCTCCTAGCTGATTGCAAAGTCTATCAGAATGATCATTAACTATCACATGACCTCTGTTTTGGAATACTTCATTTCAACAAAAAGGAAATTCATAATGTGTTGGCAAGGATACTGTTTTTGGTGTGTTGAAATAACGAATGGTAGATTGGGTGGGTCCACTTAGGAAAATTTGTGCAAAGGAGAGCTCCTTTTTCATACCTGGCTGTGCTGACAGGCAGAGAAAGTTAGAATATCACTTGATTTTACTTCAATTTATTCTCCAATTAACGGGGGTAACACAGTGTAATATCCCTCTACTGTATTCTTAAAGCTGGCAAGCTTTAAAGTTATCTTTGGCAAATTATTGTGTGCTCCTTAAAACTAGAGACTTTATAAAGTTAAATAGCCCATGTTTCCTAATACTTTTAACACCACCTCACACATCTAGAAGCTTTGCCTGCTTTAAACTTAATCTAGCATTTTTATTCGTGTGTCAGTTATAGCACTGAACATACAAATTTACCTAGTTTATCTGTCCCAGTTCTTCAACTGTACACATGCTAGAAGGATATTACAAACAATATAGAGTCATTTCTCGAGTATTTAATACTAATAGTTATTTCTGCAGATGCTGTTTTATTTGATTCAACGTCTTGCACAGTGAATGTCTGCACAAGACTGAATAATGCCTTCTTTTTAAGGACATTTGTCCCTTCCTGACTACAAAAATGGCTGCCTCCAAACATTACTTCTTTGAAGAAGACAACAGCTCCTTGAAACTATGTTGTAATAGTGAAAAAGCTTTTATTTTTATTTTTGTAAATTCAAGACTAAATAAGTTTTAAAACATATGAAAAATAATTTGGATTTGTATTATTTCTTTTTTTTTTTTTGCATACCATGGATAAACAGTTCCTGTGTTGAATGAGGACATCCAAGAGCCTATGACTTGAGTCAGATTGGTTGGAGCTAGAGAGCTGGCCTGCTCACAGCTGCACTCCCCTTCCAAGTGTTCTGAATTTCATCTAATGAGCTTTTTTTCCCTTTTTCTCTTTCTTTTGGTTTTTCAAGACAGGGTTTCTCTGTTGTAATTCTGACTGTCCTAGAACTCACTCTGTAGACCAGGCTGGCCAGGAACTCACAGAGATCTGCCTGCCTCTGTCTCCCTACTTCTGGGATTACAGGTGTGTGTCACTACTGCCTGGCTCATCTAATGAGCTTTTTCATTGAGTAAATGGTCGCATTAACTGTAGACCTAATGCTGAGGAATTGTGAGGGCTCAATGATGTAATCATGGAACGACTTTCCCAGAAGCTCCCACAGGACAGACTGGTTAGCACTTTCAGAGCTGTGTTCTTGTCTTCTAGCCTGTTCCTCACCCTGCCTGAGTTTTCTTTCTAAGGAACCCCGTTTCATTTTTCTCGGTTGATGTGGACCAAGCTTTGGTATTCTTGGAAATAATAGTTTCCATGGAGGCAATCCCCTGCATGACAGAGCAAAAGATATCAAACAAATCAACAACAATTGCTTTAGACCTAACACATTTATTGAAAAAAACTTAAGCCATAACAGATGGTCTACTTTGCGTTCTGGGACATTTACATCAGACTGATTATCTCTCTCCTAAATAAACATCCCAAAATTCAATTTTCATCTCCTGTCTTAATTCTAATAGAAACCTAAAAATGGCTTACACTGTGCTATTAAATATAAATAGACCTTCATGAGTCAAACTACAGACAAATTATAGTTTGCTCACTAATTGTGTTGTGATTAATAGAAAACATATGGAGACCCTTTTGTGTCTCAGACTCTCTGCTATGTGCTGAGGACTAAGTGGCACTCAGAAGCATGTGCTCTCCTATCCTTCTCACTACAGTGAAAAGCAAGTCAAATACCCCGGAATACAGGGAAGGCAGACTGGGTTTATGGACACACAGCAAGGAAAGTCCCTGTAGTTGTGGTTGGCCATACATTGACTCTAGAATAGGGAACATGTGGTCTTAGCTGTCCTAAGAAAAGCTGAGTATGTTAGGTCATGCTCTTCACTAATAATTTTGTTGAGTGTTTTTCATTATCAAATATGACCTTTTCCACATGTTAGTGATACTGACAGATGGTATTAGGGATCTTTTTATTTCTATGTTTTATATAGATTAGTAACAACTTGGATTTGATTATTAATGATGTGAGAGCTGCTTTCCATTATTTTAACATAAATCTCTGAACTATAATTTCTAGTATATTTTGTAGAAAGTGGAACTATAATTTATATAGAATTGAAGTCAGTCTTTTTTTAGTGCTGATCAGGTGAAAAAGAGGGAGTGGAGAGGTGCCCAGGTCTAGAATCTTTATTAATAACAACCTTTGTCCTTAGGGAATAACAGCTCCTAATTAGACCAAACAATTTCATGAGACAAAAGTCAGCATTCACATTTATTGATCATTTAAAGTCTGTGTACCCACCTTTAATGGTGTATCAAATCAAAATTAGAGATATTAAAAAAAAATACAGGCACTCAAATGGGATGTGCTTAAACTGTGACCAAGTTAGAAAACGAGAATGTAAGGCCCAGAGGGGTAAGGTCATAGTTTGATTTCTTCACTGAGAAAGCAGTGCCTGTACTGATACTTATTTGCTGCATTAACAAAAGGAAAATCATGAACAAATTAACCAAATCCAACCAACTGCACTTGTCACCAAATGAAGACAAGTGGTACTTACTTGTATTTGAAGTTGTGAATGTTTCTCAAGTTCTTCAGAATCTTGTGGAATATTGTCAGATCACTCTAATCAGTAAAGCAACTTTTAAAAATTGTCTAACCTGATGACTAAGGATTTTGAGTGGTCTTCCTAAAGTGTAATAGGAAGACTAGGGATTTGAGGGATATGTACTGAAAAAGATCGATAAGGTACATATGAAGATGGACCAGACTGGATTGTATTTGCATAGAAAAATGATAATAATTTCAGGAATGAAAAGTTTATTTGATGGAAATAATTTCTTCCCAATGAGATAGTTTACTGGGCTTAAAGATCTCTTCCTCAACCTGAAAAAACTGAAAGATCTGAGAGGAAGTCAGAATTTTGAAATACTCAGAACAATATACATTGTATGTTAAGTTAATTAGAAACATAATAAACCCTTCCAAACATGCATTATCATATTTTAGAAAATACTATCAGTGATCATAAGAAAGAATGATCTACAAGATTGCCTAAATTGTTAGACCCACGGATTTAGGCCCTTGAAATAGATCAATATACATTATGGGCAAGAGTCTCTGACCTTTTTGGATATAAATGGGAAAGATAAGAGCCAATAAAATTGAAGATAAGTAACTATGTATAATTAAAAATGAATGTTATAGAAATGGCCAAAAGATGAATTGTCTGTGGTGGAGCAAAAAAGCTGAAGAGTCAGGCAGGAAGCAATGAGAAGCACGGTGCGAGAGGGAGAGGGCCTTGTGGGCTTTATGAGATCTTGGACTCCTTCTGGGTATGAAATGGGAAGACACATGCAGACCTCCATTTTTAAAGAGTCCTTTGATAGGGATGCAAGAGTTGGGGGGGCACAAAGGAGACTTGGGGTTTTGTTTTAAGAGCAGACAGTAACTTGGGTCAGCGTGGTTGCAGTTGATGTAGTAAGAAGGTACTGTGTCTGTCTATGTTCTAACTTTCTGATAAACTGATAGTGAGAACTAACGGACAGATTACCTCATGAGAACTGACCCTTCACATCTGCACTAATCTAGATTTCATAAGCCTGACATGTCAAATCAGCATGACTGTCTAGCCTCTGTAAAGGTTCTTACCTGAGGAACACTTTCATATGACTTAATCACCCCAAATTATTGACTCACCAATGATTTTAAAAGCTATTTTGTTTATACAAAGTTAGCTAGACAAAACCAGGATATAAACTTATTTACTTCTTAGTCTCATCTTTGGAGAAATTTAAGAAACAGATACCGGGTACATCTCTAAGACAATTGACATATCCAAAGCAGAGAGGCCGTTATTAATATTTTGAATTTATAAATTCTATAACACGTACTCAGAACACACTTTTACCAAAGTGTATTGACTCCTCACTTGGCTCCATATGGTCACTGACATAGGAGGAAAGTCTATCATATGTCTTCTTCACTTTGCTTACCTGTTTGCCTCTGCCTGTAAACATAATAATCATTCAAGGAGTGTCTACCTAAAAGCAAGTCTTATCTAATCAATCTCAATTCCCTTTGAAGCTTAAGGCAGACAGATGAAAGGAAAGGAGGCATCATACTGTCAACCTACATCAGACCCCACCAAGGCTCCAGTCATTGTCTTAAGGCACCTTGAATTCCATGAAAAACACCCCCTACTATCACCATATGAGAGCAATTGAGTATAATATATTACACCTTAGAATATGATTCATCCTCTTCTGAGAATCACCTTTCCCCTCAAGCAAGAAGAACTTCAGATCATCTTGAAGAATCAGAACTGAGACAATTATCCAAAAATGTCACTTTGACAATGGTTGCTTAATTATGTGTGTCTTTTGATTCTTTGCTTCAATCATTCCTCTGTTTAAACCTAAAGTTCATGTCAGCATCCTAAAGATACATTTTTGGTCACTTGACCCCTATTTCTCTTCTTCCTTCTGATGCACATTGATTAAATCGCCTTTCCCTGCTTTTCTCCATGACCTGTCTCTTTAATTGGTGTGTTGAGACATTTGCTGAGCCTTGCCAGTTGGGGCTGCCAGCTGGACTTTTGTCCTTAATTTCCAGCTGCAGTTCCCCAGGTGAGTTTAATGTTCAGCAAGGATATCGATTTTTAACTTAGCCAATTTTAGAAAGTTGAAAAGAACAGAGACCCTATAACTTGACCTTGATATACCAATAACGCAATTTAATTTTTCTTATAATTCAAAGGCAAAATTCAAAACCTCCAAATATTTTGTTTTCTTTCTAGATCGCACGCCCAGGAGGAACAAAGTCAAGCTGAGTAAAACTTTCCAGAAATTATCATGTGGTTTCATGAGGTTTATACAGTATTTCCAAGACAATATTGGTGCCAAGTGTAGCATGAGGAAGAGAATCACCTTAATTACATGGGTTTTGGTCAATTAAAATAACCAGAGAGGGAAAGAAATTCCTTTTCGCCAAATGGAAAATGTTAAAAAATCAGTTAGGTAAAAAAAAATTGGATTTTTATGTTTTTAAGATGCTGAATAGTAGAATTAAACTAGGCACTAAAACCATGCCAACCGACTCTCCTAAGTAAGTTAGCATATTACTTGTTCACAGTTAAATCGAAGATACAATTCTGTTCACCTAATCACTCATTCACAATGAAAATTTTCTCTTTTCATTCTTCTGAATCATAGCCTCCTCTCTCTCCCGACCACTCCCTCCCCCTCTCTCTGCTATTCTGAGTACAGATCTTGACTTGATGAGCTATGGATCTCTTACTTGCTGCTGTATAATTTGAACTCAAATTCTTTATGTTCCTTTGTACAGTTAGTAGTTTCTACACTTGACTGCTTGCTAGCTAAACTAAAGGACGCTATGAAAACAAACAGTATCATTTAAAAAATATTTTATACCCCTATACATTACCGCATCATAGTATTTAAATCATATATTTTTAAAAACATGAATGTTGTAGGAATGAGATTCACTTTAGCACAGTGTAACTAGAATTGATACTGGAGTATACTAAGATTTTTAGGTTTATTTTTATAAATAAAATCAAACCTACTCATGCAATAAGCTTTCCTATCAAAGTAGGTTAACTATAATTTATTACTATACTTGAATAATACCAGAATAAGTTCTCATATTCAGTAACACACACACAAAAAATAACAGACCTAATGAAAACCTTGAGCCATGGAAGGCATTTGACTCTGATGCAGATGTAAGAGTAGAGAATATGCTTAGGAAAACATGTGCTGAAAGAAAGCACCATATCAACACACTTACACTTGCTTGCTTCTACAGCCATCTGAGACAGCAAAACAGCAGTCAGTGTTGAGCCTTATACCACCACATCTCACGAGGCAACATTCTGAATGTCATACTAAATATAAAGTTATACTGAAGTGTCAAAACAAAAAAATCAAAGCATTAGTATTCATTAGATATGTAAGTTGAAGCAATAACTGATTTTATTTTTAACAAATTATGTGCATGTATTGTTTCTGACTCCACTGACCAGTTTTGAATCTCACTTTAATCTCTTTTAATTAGACTCCATGTGACTCAGTTTCATCACCTGTATGTATAACTATGGTAACAATTGTCCCTACTCTTAAGACCGACATGAGGAGCCATCGAGTCAATATGTGAAAACGGTTAAAATAGAGTCTGGCATGGAGTAAATGAAATACTGTTAGGTACCATAACAATTTATTTGCTAATAAAATTCATAATGTGACTACCAAAGAGATAATTAAACAAAAAAAGTTTATTTAATAACTTCAATATTACTAACTTCATTGGGTAAAATCTGAGGAAATTAAGCACAGCCAAAGAAAAATATAATAAACATATAACGAATGCTCAATGTGTTGGAAACACAGTCCCTTCCATTGCGTATTTATGAAATACTTATCAAAATCATCCTGAGAATCTGGTTCTTCAAACGGTGGGGACAGTACTCTGTTAAAGAAGTTTGTGAATATAATTTGACATGCCAGAGATGTTCATAGAATAAAATTCATAAATAAAAATGAAGAGTGTTGTCAGAGTTTTCCTTTACTGCATATGAGACATTTAGCTTTGACGACCCATCTTATAGACTATACAAAAATCTCAGGTTCCTATTAAAATTCAAAATCTTTTTTGGGATGTTAATTAAAATTCAAAAGAGCCTAGTGAATTATACTATTAACTTTCACTGTTAGAATTCGAGGGATCATTCTTTAGGTCAACGTGAATAATGAGTTTGCTGGTCTCCTCCACATGTCCGTTTGTACAGTTCCAGAAGCCAGGGAAGAGACTATTAAATCACCATTCATTTGGAAGGTTTTTTGTTTTTTTTTTTTTTCCAAAAGAGAATGCTAATGAGGGCTTTAGGTAAGGACCATCTTCAGTTGACAAGACTGCATGATAAATTTAGTGAAGCTTTTTCTTGATTTAACTTGTTCCTATCAGCAGCTGAACCATTGCAAAAATTCTAGATAAGGTTAAAGAGTTGCAAAAGAAGAGATAGAGAAAAAGGAGCACAAGTGAGAAAAAAAAAATTCTATCTATAATCTCCATGTTTACATCTGCTTGTGATTAGAAAGTTGGGATTAGTGAAAACGACTCAGCAAACTGTTACTGATGTTTTGAGTTGTAAGAGTAAAATATTAAAGAAAAACAGTGAAAGAAATGGAAAGAAGACACCTTTGAGGGAGAATTCTCTATCAGTATTGACATATTCCTGGTTAATTAATAATAAGCCAAAAAAAATACAACAACAACGCAAGGGAACAATGAAAAGTTACGAGCAAATTGAGGTCATGAAAAGTCAATAAAGCTATCATGCTACCTGGAAAAATGGTTGGAGAAGGGAAAGGGGGAAAGAAAGTTTGGAAAGAACAGTGCTGTCTGTCAAGTCTGTCCTTTTTAACATCACGGGTTCATGATGTTTAAGGAGAGATGCAGCTACTGTGTCTCTGAGCAGGAAATACGATTGGTACTTCTGACATAAAAGCTGAAGCAGTTGAGGTCTATAAATGAAAACACACAGTGAAAGGTGTATAGACAGGGTATTGTGGGTACATGCTGTTGTTAATTACTGTTTATATAGCAGGGTGACTGCTGGAGTGGCTGTTTTCCTATTGGTTTGCATCAGGATAAATGCCACTGCTGGAATGCATTGAGAAGATATCTCCAAGAAATCGTGAGAGTCCAGATGGAAAACTGAGAGCCTTGAAATATAGGTGATTTAACTTCTCATAAAGAACGTTGGGAATAAGCAAAAACAAATGATTTGTGATGTTCTAGGAATCTCTGTGTCAGAAGCTTTTTGGAAATGAGAGGTGTTGAAAACCTTTTAATTTGGATAAGGCACCAGATTTCAGATCACAGTCCTGTGATCCCCTGTAGTGTCTCAGCAATGGCAGGTAGAGATTCATCTTCTCCCAACTCAGCTTCAGGCACAATCACAACTGTCTGGGTCTCTCTCCACCGCAGGCTCCCCTTCAGTTCACTCACCATGAACTTTTCACCCAGCCTCTAGTTGTACTCCAACAGTCCAGACCTTTACTTGTCCACTTTCATACGTAACTATAATAAAATTTTCACTATCACGTGCCAATAAAGATCTGCAGCGTCATTTATGTGTTTCTTTCTAGAAAGAACACGTTCAAAATTCAACTTTAAAATATAGAGCCTCAGCTAACATCTAAGTCCTGTTGCATGAAATGTGTGAGTCCCAAATATAGAAACTAGAGGAAAGAACTGTTATTTAAAGTTGGTAAATTTGTATAAATTGTATCAGCAAATTTATAACCCCTAATAAAATGTGGCCTAAGAAAAATGTCAAGGTACTACGAAATTCTTGCTGGTATAACAAGAGGAAGAAGAAAGAGATATGTGAACTTACCTCCTGGGAAAGTCTAATGTTAACAGATGACTGGAAAGATGGAACTTCTCTACTCCTGTTGGGGTTCTGCTGTTTTGTTAAAGAAAAGGGTCCTTGAGCCAGAGAAGGTAATATACTCATTTCCAAGTTTGAATTCACCTTCAAGGAAGGTGAGCTGGCATTCCAAATGAGTCTGACAAATTAATGATTTCCTATCTCAAGGGCAGCTGAGGAATAGATATTTACATGTCTGCTCTTAACACTCTGGAGCTGTGAGCAACACAAGGAAAGCTATGATATTGGGAGCAGGAAGTGATGCTTTTATTCCTAATAGAGCACACAGTAGATTACTGCACAACAGACCACTGCTACTGAAAGATTTTCAGAAATCCATCTAAGAAACAGGAGTTAGCCATACTCCGTGGTTTTTCTGAGTTTCTGAGCAGAATTTATGAGAACTGCAGTTCCAAGAGAGAGAGGCTGTGCTGAAAAGGAAAGAGAATGAACGGGCTGAGTGCTTGCACGGACATTCAGATCAAAACACCAATGCTCTGCTGTTTAAGGCAAAGCATTCCGTAGGAAGAAACATGGAAAATATCCTGAAGAGTAAGTTACTAAACCTGTTAATCCATGAATGCACCAGGACTGCGGTGTCCTCAATCTCCGGAGCAGAGGGAAGTTAGAGAGGTGATGGGAGAGTCTCTCCTATTTTTTTCTGATATTATTCTTTCCTTTTTCCTCCTTTCTGTTTCTTCTCTTCTTCCCTTACCTACTATCTTTCGTGCTTTTAACATTACTGAAGAATTTTAGAGAGGTATAGATTTGAGTTCCTTGAAGACATTGACAATAAGGTTTGATAACCTCCTTGTGAGACAAGTAGATTGAACATAGGTGCGTAAATGGTAAAACAATTCAGTAAATTATAAGGAGTTTACCAACTGGCTGCAAAGGTTGACACTGGTATATCTTAAGTCAAGTCTTGAGACCTAATCTCTTCATAGCAATACTGATATTTTAAATTAATAGCTTTCACTGAATAAAGCATGCTGATCAAATTTTAATTTTACATGAAACAGTGGGAGGAAAAAACCCAATATTTTAATAACCTCTTTTAAAATTGTCTCAGCAAGCTGAAGTTGGGATATAGACTGGTCAAACGCACAACAGAGCCATCTGAAAAGAGTGGTTCCATTGAGAATGAAAAAGATACTTTGGCCATGCTTCTGGGGAATTAGTCAAGTTCATAAGTTAGGAAAATGCCCTTATGGGCAAATGAAGGTCACTCTCATAGCCACACTATTAAAGCCAACCACAGAGATTGTTCGTGCCAAAAGAGCTATCAGGAACCTGCACCAGCTGGAGGAGCAGACGAAAGTGAGGGCACACCACACTGTCTGCAATTATACCAATGTGTACAGCCATGAGTGATGCTTCCACTGTGTCCTTGTTCCTCCCACCTCCTGGCACAAATGAGCTGGGGAAATGGGACAGGTGGGAAGACTCTTGGGAATGGAGAAAGATTGGAAGGGGATTTATAAGCATTGACTCAGATGTTAATGCACTCATTGCATTAAGTATTCAGGCTGAATTAAACTATGACCTTTTGTTTGTATGCTTGTTTGAAGCCAGATCTTGCTGAGTAGCCTAGGGCTGGTCTCAAGCTTGTGACCTTCTTGTTTTTGTCTATCAAATGCTGGGATTATAATCACATGCCCCCATGCCTGGTTTCAAGTATTTTTCTATCTACAAATAATTATAAGTGAAAATATCAAGTAATCACTGCTAAATAGTACCAGGGCTTCACAAGGAACTTTGGTCTTCTTAAACATAATCTCTCGCTTCCCTCTTATTCGATACTGTCTCATTCCATGCAACTTTATGATGAGTAAAGTACTTTAAGCATGACCTGTGATTTTGTGATTGCTTAATAAGTGACATTTTTATAAACCGAACTGTGATTTCATAATATGACATAATAGGCTATTTGTGATGAATTATATTCAGTTTAATGAAAATTAATAAACTAGATTTTTCAGAAGAAATTGACTAAGATAATGAATGCAATTCTTGCCTCAAGGATAAGAATGGGAACACTTTTTCCAAAGGGCTCAACAGCTGGAATAGTACAAGGTAGATGCAGAAAGTAAGTTCTGCGGCTTCTGAGAGAGAATGAGACTCTGTAGTTTAGAATGCATAAGGAACGAAGTATGTCAGAAACCATGACAGTTCAGTTTTCTAGTGGAAACCCAGAGGAATAGCATGTTAAGTTAGAAAATATGGTGACATATAGACCAAATGTATAAGAGATATAGTTATAGAAGAGCCAAATCTATATAAAATTAGTGGCCAACTGTGAAGATGAGTTTGGAGTGACATAGAATGAGGTGTAGAAATATGAAGGTGTGAACTGAAAAAATGAGTTATTGTCCCATATTCTATGCTGTATACTGGCTGTATGTCATTTAGTAATATTTGTTGGCAAATACAGATGTACAAAGATTATCCTCAGGTAATTTTCAATCTAGTACATGGAGAGAGAGAGAGAAAAGAGAGAGAGAGAGAGAGAGAGAGAGAAAGAGAGAGAGATGTTCTATAAGGCTCTGTTTTGAAGGACATATATATAGAGAGATGTTCTATAAGGCTCTGTTATTAAGGACATATATGTCTGTGTATAAGGTAGATAAAGGAAATGGAGAATCAAGGAACAGACTCAAGCAAAAGAGATAGCCAATCGGTTTGAAGATGAACATATTTCTTCCAAATTGATTGGGAAAGAGCCTTTTAAGTAAGAATATCTCTTAGATTTTAGCATGAAAAAGACATATAATCATGAAATAAGTTTGCAAATAAAAAGTACCAAAAACGCAGTAGCATTTAGCTATGAGGGAAAGTTCCATGAGAGATGGAAGTTATAAAGATATATAGGTTCTAGGTCATGGAGAATATTAAAAAGCACCAATATTTCCTACCACATTGAGTGAACGAAATGAATGAAAAAGTTTTAAATCGGAAAGTTGAATAAAATTGCAAAAGGTTTAAAGATTAAGTAAAGAAAAGGAAAAGTCTGATACATAGAGATACATAGAGATCTTGAGTCTAGTTCTGTGAACTCAGGGAGAGATGATGAGTTCTTGAAAGAAATTGCAGTATAAGTAATGGCATAGGAGAATTAAAATCAATAGATTTCCAACCCCTTCTGTTTTAGAGCCAGACCAAGAAACAGAAATCCAGGCTACATCTCAGGTTTTGTTCAATATGCCTACTGAAGAAAATAACACAGGATATATGACTCATTTCACAAAGAAAAGTTAGCTCAGTTTATACATGCTGACCTAAGCCACTTGTGGTACATGTACCAATATCCTGTAGCCAGATAGCTACTTAGTTCTGAAACTCACACAACAGTAACTGATTTAGATCTCAAGCAAGAAGTTAAGCACAGGCACAGTGGGGATGTCAGTTGAAATGTAAAATGAGTAGTGTTTTGGTCTAATGAAAAAAAGAAATGCATAACATTGAAATCTATATCAACATTAGTAGGTTTCTAGAGGGGAAAGAGACAGAAAAACACCTAGGAGGAATGTTTGGATAATTAGAAGAAGAATAAGTGTTATATAAGTAATTATTATATCTCAGGGTTTCTAGAAGGAGGGAGAATATAAAAGAAGCAATTGTAGTAGAGAAATTAAAATAAGTTGAGGATTTAAAAGCTGTAGATTACCTTGCTTGATTGAGTGAATTGTAGGAGTGGAATCACACTGCAATGAGTAGATCAAAGTGCAAGCTGACAGATTATGCCCAGAGAACATCGTTTACTATGTTCAAGATTACTTTTATTTTTAAGTGTCTTTCCTTTCCTGGATAGCAAAATGAAGTCAGAATGTGTAATGCAAATGTAGGGATAGAAGATATAACTTTTCTCACAGCAGTTGATGTAAGGGGTGAAGAACTACAATCACACAGCAACAACAGGAATCTGGTGAATCCTGACTCTACCACGTGAGACACTGAAGTCCTTGTACATCTGAATTGCAAAAAGTCAGTTCATCACTTCCTGCTGAAGTGTTATTTTCTGCCAATCTCAATGACCACTTTTAGCTCTCTATAGATTTTGTGTATGCTTTCTGTGATGATCTCAAAGACAACCTAAATCTTAGAATTCTTCCTTATCAAAACTCTCTCAGAGTACAAAAATTCTTGTTTTTTGGGGGAATGAAATGATCACATCTGCTCATTGTGCCATCTTCATTGTCTCCTTCCAACCACAGCTATTGTCATTTATTACAAGACAATAAACACATTGTTAGTAGTGGATGTGTAAGCTCAGACATTGTCTTCTTTGCCACTGTACTCAGTATGGCTAATAATCTGAGTTGGCACTCGGTAAGTAGTAACCTTTTACTGATTAAATGAATGTAGGAATATAGAGATGGTTGCACAATGGGTTCTTTTTATTCTTATTCATCATCTCATCCTATCACATTTTTTTCCCCAGTCTTGTGCCTGGTAGAACTGCAGTTGTCCTACCACTTGGAAGTTTTTTAGACATACAGACTGTCAGGTTCTATAGACATACTGGCTTAGAATCTATATTTTAACAAGAACCTAATGTGATTTTGGACTTGAAAATCCTCCTCTAACCAGTGTCCAGACAGGTTTTCAAACCACAAATATAAGCACCTCATCTACCCTCACATAAACACATCCTGGTGGCTTCCATTACTCATGGATGAGGATATGTCTTTACATCAGTCTAGTTTTATTTCTTCTTGCCTCTGACCTTTCCCATCTTTCAAGCTATGAAAGGCAGCCATTCCAGCCTTTCTCAGACACCTGAGAAAACCTTGATGCTCCAGCGCTTTTACCTCTCTATTTGTTCCTTGTTCTATCCAATACCTGTCACCTAGATATCTCTGATTCATTCTTCAAATCTCTGACCACCAAATTTATCAAATGTTTGGGTTTAAATTAGTCTTGGAATACCATGATTCTTTTCTTTATCATCGTCTAATTCATTATTATTTGTGGTACTACTTAGTTAATGGCAATCTCTGAAAATAGTTTATAAGGTCTGTGATGATTAAATGATTATCTTCATTTTCACCATAGCTCCATAGCCTAACACAATATTTATCATGATGATAGGTATTTAAGGAAGAATAAAAGCATCAAAGAAAGCATGAACCTGTTTTTTTTCATATTGAAGAGGATATCAAGACTTGGTAGGAAGAAAAATGTAAAATGAAAGACTTGTTCTAGAATACTCAGCTGGTAAGAGGTAATGGTCAGAAAGGTGTTATATATACAGACTGCACGACAACCTGGTATTGATCTAGAAGCTTCTTCTCTAAGGATTAGCTTCATAGTGCTGGAAGGTGCTCTACACCCTTCTGGGGGAGAAAAGTTCAAGTCTTACTAGTTGGGAAACATGCAAGATAGAGTACTACTGGCCTAACAAAATATACCACTGGAGCAATAGTGGAATGAATGTTATGGGGGTAATGAACAGACTTCTGATTGGATTTAAGGATTACTTCACAGGACAGAACACAAACCTAATACTGTAAACCTGGCCAAAAACTCATGGCTAGGGAGAACCAAATACTCCTTTGCTAAAGGGACTAGTATCAAAGTGCCTTCTGAATATATATTCTTGTACCCATAGATTAGTGCAACTCTCAATCCTCATCAGAAAAGCTTCTTACTGGGTTGGTGGCTGATACAGAGACTTATAAAGGCTGATACAGAGCACCTGTGGAGCACTCAGCCCTAAATGGGACATCTATATTGTACTTCCTTTCTACATAGGTTCAGGGAACATTCAGAAAGAAGGTAAAAAGGATTGTAAAAGCAAGAGGTTATGGGGGACTGCTGCAAAATAGTGTCTCTGACATGACAGGCCTGTTAAACCCAAACTCATAACAGTACTCATAAGCACATAACCTGTACAAAATCAATCCCTGGAAATTCCAGCATGGGCAAGAGTGGCATATGAAGCTCATCTTGGGCTTCATGTTGGTAGTTGAAGGCTGCTGTTGTAGGGAGATGCAGTTTTGGTTGTTTTTTTTTTTTTTTTTTCAGGGATGTAATCCTTCTTAGGTTATTCATCCTCCAGTTGATTGTTCTACACCCATGCATACACAAGCATCACAAATTAGACTTGGAGCCTTATAGAACAAAAAAAGAGAGATAGAGAGAGAAAAGGAAAGAAAAGGGACATGAAACTGAAAGAGGTTAGGTGAAAGAGTAAGGTGAAAAGAAGTGGCTTATTGGAAACTGAAAATATAAACAGAAAATTCAAAACAAATTGAACAATACCTTATAGTAAATAAATGATTTCAGTGTGGTCAGACCCAGCAGCCCTGCGTGTCTTTGTGTTTACGAGACCAGTGGGAAAAAAATCACAGAAGGAGCTCTGCATTTTTCAATCATTCTGTGAGGCAGAAATTAGTATTAATTTCTTCATAAGCAAGTGGAATATGAATTTAACAGAAAAATAGTCCTAAAGTTACACAGCAGATGGAGACTCAAGTTTACCTAAATTCAAGACAAAGTTATTTTTGCTACTTTATTTTTGTTTCCCATAAACTTTTTTAAATCACAAAAAATTGCTTTTATAGGGTTATTTCACTACTCAATATATATTTTAACTGCTATGCATTAAGAAAAAACTTATTTTTATTAATTAAAAAGTCTATAAAAAGTTCTTTCATTACAACTTTTAATTACTGTGTATTCTTTTAGAAAAAAAATAATTCAAGTAGAGTTGGCAAATCAGTTTAAATAAAAAAACAATCCTGGCCTAGAAAGATGGCTCAGTGGTTAAGAGCACTGGCTGCTCTTCCAGAAGACCCACGTTCAATTCCCAGTACCCACATGGCAGCTCACAACTGTCTGTAACTCCTGTTCCAGAGGATCTGACACCTTCACACCAATGCACATAAAATAAAACAAATAAATACTTTAAAAAATTCCACTGTTGTTGTTTTATTAGTATTTTTTACTTATTGTTAATTTTATGTAGAAAGGCTACAAAGTGAGGTACTAATTTAGTTATACAAGATGTTGGCAAAATTTGAAAAATTATCGTTAAGTCTTATGCATTGAGTTTGTTTATTTTTATGAGGAAAAAAGTATAGGTTTATTAAAAGGGGGGAAACTCACACATCTATAAAGTTCAAAGTTTAGGTAAAGTAAGGAAGGCAGGAATAATCAGTGTTTTCCCAAAGATCTTCATATGAGTAGCAACATGTACTCAAATTTACAACAGCTGACATTGAATCTAATCTCTAGTGTCATTGAATCTACATGCCATGCTTACATGAACTTAAGTTCTTTATTGCATGAAGAACAGAATAATAGAATAGATTCCCAGAGTAGTTCTGAGGCTAGTAAAATATACTCATAAACAAAAACATAAGAGAAAAATAAGACCTACAGGAACTATCATATTAATAGAACTTGTTTTTTTTTAAAAAAAGTAAATGTCCATTTTCTAAAGATAAAAATGTTTATTGTATATGAATTTATTATTACCAAGTGAGGCTTGGTGGTGCTGTATTATAAACTGGATGGATAGGGTGCATGTTGCTTGCCAGAGAGTATCTATTACAACGACTGCTGCTCTCCTCAGCAAAGTTCAGGTGCGGTTAAGCTCAGTATTCCTGTCCTCTTACAGTGTTGGGGCAGTTTCCTAGCTGATGAAGTAAATGGCAAGACATTTGTGAAAGATGTGGTACTAGTAATTTAGAGATCTCATATTCTCTTTCTCTCTTTCTTCTTTTTCTTCTTTTTTCCTCTTCCTTCCTTCCTTCCTTCCTTCCTTCCTTCCTTCCTTCCTTCCTTCCTTCCTTCCTTCCCTCCTTCTTTTCTTGCTTTCTTTCTTTTTTTCTTAAAGAATCATAATACATGCTATGCAGGGCCATTTTTGCTCATCTTGTCTTCAATTACATCCATCTGTGATTTATAGGCATCTCACGTTTACCTAGGGGACCATCTGGATCCAAACAGCAATATAGCTTTGTTGACAAATGCCACAAAGCCAGCTTTATTCTTGAAGACTGCTTAGATTTTCTACTCAGTCACAGGTGGATCACAACCACAGAATGATTTATAACATGACTTTGTCTGTCCTGCTCACTCTAGGCTTCATAACAATATCCATCTCATGACACAGCAGGATATGTTGTTACATTTACCACTGCTCCAGATGACTTAAGTCATCTGGAATCAAGTAGTGTTAAGACACGCAAGCCTAACTTACAGACTGAAAATGTTTTCAAAGCATTTTATTTTAAACACATCTCACAATGTGAGGGAAATACTGTTTCAAGATAGGAACAAAAATAAAATTTTATCTTTTAGCATAATAAATCACATACTTTTATGTGTCTGCATAGTATATATTCATGAGTTCTTGAATATGTATTTATGTGTGTGTGTGTGTGTGTGTGTGTGTGTGTGTGTGTGATGTTGCCTGTGTGTGTATGTATGTGTGATCTCTCTGTGTCCGTTGTGTCTACTTGTGTGTATATGTGTGTGGTCTTTGTGTCTGCTGTGTCTGTGTTTGTGTGTGTATGTTTGGTGTCTCTCTCTGTGTATCTGTGGTATCTGTGTCTGTGTGTATGCAGTATCTGTGTGTGTGTGTGTGTGTGCGTGTGTGTGTGTGTGTGTGTGTGTGTGTGTATGCACGCATGCATAGCATGGAAAACTGCTTGTATTGTAGATCTTTTGAAGAGCCAGGAACTTATAATAGCATTCCCTCCAGTTAAGACTAAAGGAGAAAGAAAATTGAAGGAGGTATTTCTCCCAAGTGACATTATTTGTTCCCAATTAACAGACACAAGGATAAAAAATTGGTCATGTGACTTAAGAAGACCATAATATGGAGATTTGCAGAAATAATTGCACAGCTTGAAAGCTTCATCAGCCTTTCAGTCCTCTCCCCCTCTATGAGCACTTTTATAGAACACTTTAAGAGACCACTGTGTAACCTTCACTGGCTAAACATCTACCCAGCAGCTCATGATTAAACTCTCATACATATAAAAGAACCCTGCTGGATATTCTTTCTACTGGCTGGTATTTCAGGCTTCACAATATAATTTTTTTAATCACGGCTTGCATTATGAGGTAGAGACTATACAACAGCAGTACTAACCAGCAGTGGTAGAACAACATGAACACTGCAAATGGAAGTTCCTCCTGCAACTCTTAACAGCATCTCAGCAAAAATTCAGTAATGTCCGTTATAGATTCACCCATCTTCTGAATTACCCACCTTGATCAAAACTGTGTGTTAAATGCAATCTACAGAGATTATAAACTTGAGTGTGCTCTTTTATGACATACGAGGCAAGAGGCTGCTAGATAACATTCCCATCATTATTGTTAAAGAATGGCTGTGTGGGTGGTAATGGCACCGAACTAACTTGGCACACAGCTGCAGCTGGGTGGTTGATTACATAGCCACTGGACTCAGGCTCTCTGGGTTCAAATTCTATACTTCTTGCTTATATTAGTTCCTGGCCCTGAACAAGGCATTTCACCTCCCTGCACCTATAGATCTTTATTATAAAACAATAGCAGTAACATGTTTTCTGATTTAGAATAGGACATTATGATAGAGGGAAATTTTGTTCTGAAAACACTTGAAAGTTATTGCTGACGGATTATTTCAGTTGATTTTGGTTTCTTCATTATTACCTCCTTTGTTCTTAGGATATTAATATGACAGGTTTCTACACACATGTACAATTTTAATCTCCAAGGTCTTTGAATTGGTTTTCTGTTGATTATTATGGGAGTCATCTAAAGCCATGAAAATTGTAATGGAATTTTGAAAGCAATTGGAAGTTTGAATATGTTTTCTTGTACCTGACTATGTGGAAGGAACAGATTTTAAAGGGATGGAAAGAATTTACTTGGTCATAACTATAGACTAACTAATAAGCAGCTGCTTTGAGTTCTCTGTATGTTGAGGTTATCCAGGGTCATATATTCAATATATAAATCAAGTTAAATCAAGGAGAGGAGACTGAGAGTAGATCTGGAAGTAAATCTGTATGGGTATGGTAGTTATTTTGTCTAACAATTCTTTGTTATATCTTCTTTTTCTCTTTTTGGAGAATTTCATGTATGAGTATTGTATTTCCATTATTTCTGCCCTTCCTCTCTTCCTTCAACTCTTCTTGCGTTCCTCCTGCACACCTGCTCAAATTCATGACCTCTTCTTTGTTATTGTTACATATATATACATATATATGTATAAATATGTATAAATATAGTTAGTGTTGCTCACATACATGTTTATAAAAGCGTGTGTGTGCACGTGCGCGTGTGCGCGCGCGTGTGCGCGCGCGTGTGTGTGTGTGTTTATGGTTGTCCACTTGGAATTATTACCCTCTCTGGGGCTCATCCCTGGAGAAGACTCATTCTCCCCCTCTTAGAAACCAATAACTGCTCATTGCTCCTTATTTTATTTGAAATAAAATTACACCAATTTCCTCATCCAGGCACTCCCAGATATTGTACCTCAAACTCCTCCCATAATTTGCCCATGCTGAACCTTCTAGCCTCTTTAGAAATATTTGTAATGCATCAGGAGTCCAAGGAAGTCTTGACCACAGAATTCTCTACCTATTATCACAGGACAGATTTCCTATACCTTTAATAAAACTGCTTAAAAAAATAGGCAGAACCATTCCAAGCCAACGGCAGAACTCTGTACTGCCATCCCTTTGGCTTTCAAGGCATGAAAAAAAGCAAGAGTGAAGGGTTAGGGTTAGGGTTAGGGTTAGGGTTAGGTTTCAGAGAGCTGCTGAGGTCAGACAGCATGTGGTCTGGTTTGGAATAGTTCTACCAGTTTTGCCAAGCAGTTTTATAAAAGGTATCGAAGATCTGCCCCATGCTAATAGGTAGAGAACTCTGTGGTCAAGAACAAATGTATAACAACCTATTTGTTTGGATTCTTAATGCAATGTGTGACGGTCCCCAGAGGGTATGAGGTTCTTTATGATAAGCTATGAAAATGTATTTGGAGTCACAATGGAATCCCAAAGAATTTGGAAATGCTGCATCCATGAGTTTTCCATTAATGAGAGCTGAACGGAGGGAGTGGAACCAGCCCCGGAAAGATATAAATGTTATCAGCAGTAAAGCTGGAGTTGGGGGAGCCATCTAAGTTTTTTGACACTAGACACAGAGCTACAGGATTTGGAGTTTTCCCTGCTAATTTCTATACTTGATTTGAGCCAGTATTTCTCATTATGCCCCTGTTCATCTCTTGTGGATTGGTAATGCATATTCTGTGTCATTGTATGTTGAGAGCATGTATTTTGCTTTTTTATTTTGATTTCACTCAGGGTAAGAGTTAAGAGATTACCTTGAGTCTCAGAAGAGACTTTCAACTTTTGAACAGTGTGAAGCCTGTGAAAGACTACAGGAACTTTGAAGCTGGACTAAATGTGTTTTGCCTTGTGATATGGCCATGATCTTTTGGGGGCCAGAATGCAGAATGGTAGCATGTTGTGGTTCAGAAGACAATGTTCCCCATAATTTCCTCTATCAGGACATTTAGTTGCTAGTTGGTGGTGCTGTTTGGGGAGGTTTCAGGAGGTGTTTCTTTGTTGGAGGAAGTATGTCACCAGAGGCATGCCTTGAGAGTTTTAAGACAAGCACCTTTTCTAGTTTTGTTTTCTCTGCTTTGTGGTGCAGTTCAAAACGTGAGTTCTCAGTTTCCTGATCCAGTAGCTATGCCTGCTGCTTGCTGCCATGCTGTCTCTTGTCATTATACATTCTAATCCTTTGAAACTATAATTCCAAATAAACTCTTCTATAAGTTGTCTTGGTCATGAAGTTTTATTGTCAACAGAAAAGTTACTAGCACAGATGTTAATCCCTATATTCTATTCTAGGCTCTAGAAACCATTGGTTTGGCTGACTCATAGACTATTGAGGATAGCACTAATACATTCACAAACACCTATTGCCTTAATATATTTGTACATAGAAATGATTGACAAAAATCTGTTTGAATGTCCCAGAGTTTAGATAGAATTAATTAGGTTAGAATTTGAATAAACAGACAAGAAAGGTGGTGTTTTCTTAGCCAATGTTTAAAATTGTGGAAAGCAGTTTGGTTTTCTTCTTGGACAAAAGAAATGAGTACCAGAGAAACCTATAGCTCCAAGAAATAAAATAACAGAATTGATGGAAAGACCTGAGCCTTGATTTTATCTGGGGCTATCTGACTTAAAACTGATTAAAAACAATGAACTCATCTTTCACTTACTTTTCAATTTTGCTGATTTCCTTTTGTTAAAGTATCCTCAATTCTTGATTAGTTTTCAGAACAAAGAAACTTAAGAGTATCTGGGAAATTATCTGTAGCACAAAGAAAGTGTGACAGAGCCTTAGGGGCTGATCCCAGGATGAATACTTTTTAGTTTTGTAACTTCCTAAAAGGAATTTCTTTCAAAATATAGATACTAGATCGTTTTCATTAAATTGCATTGTATTCTTCCAGTTAGTAAAAGGACAGCCCTATTTTTCTTTAGCAATCAGTGAAACTACAAAATCATGTGAAATCTAACAAAAATTTGTACAATATAGAATGCTGGATTTTACAATATAAAGCAGCTGTGATTTTAAAATGATACTATATAGATGAGATAGCATTAAGATTTTTTGATTTAGTTGACAACAAATTTAAGAGAAGTCGATATTTTAATGAATTTGTCAGATGACAGAGCCAACGACTTTCAGCCTTCCCTGGGGATGAAGCGCTTTACTGCTTTGGCTACTAAGAGGAAATTCAGGCTTTCTGCTCTGACCCCTTATTTCCTCCCTCACACCTTCCTTCCTCTCTCTTACCTTCCCTTCACCCTTACATCTATCTTCCTATATTTTCAATGATTGCAAAATGAGTAAAACCACATTTTTCTGGTAGTTTTCTTTTTTGACTTTTCTACTTTGAACATTGTTCTCAGTGACTTTTAATATTATCATGCCATTAATGGTATCATTGTAGGTTATTGCAAAAGGAAGCATTCTTACTATGATTATTAGAAGGGCTGGTGGGATTACAGTGTATAAGGTAGGAGGCCTCTTGCAGAAAGCCACACATCAGAGGATAGTATTCTGCTGGCGGCAGCAGAAACCAAAGAAATAAATGGTTTTGAAAAGGAGGAATAATGGGGCTTGCTAATTTGTGGTTTTGGAAAGTGAGAGCTACTGGAGGGCAGAATTTAGGTGTCCTCATCATAAAAATGGATGATGGGAACATGAATTATAGAAAAAAAGTGAGATCATTAAAGAGATAAAGTTGTGTTAGTTGATCTTAGAGAAAAGAAGAAAATAATACAGTTTTAAAAGAGATATGTTACATAATAGCAAGTAATACTGTGGGGGGAGGGTTGCTGACTTTTTTCCTTAACTATTTATATAGTGAGAATTTTTGTTAAAAACTTGTGATGTACACTATCATAGACATTTTT
>JAMJFZ010002632.1:0-70016 GCA_026225945.1 Cricetomys ansorgei
AAGAGTAAGAAGAGGGATGGCAGAAACCAGAGGGGCTGAGAACACTAGAGAACAAGCCTGATATTGTCACTGACTAACACTCTTCTGGGCCCAAAAAGACTGAAACCACAGACACAGAACCTGTAGAAATCCCTAATATACATCACATGGCTGTCAAGATGTATCCTTGAAAAGTTCCTACAGGTGAGAGTGGGGCTGTCTCTATTTTATCTGCCCTTGAGACCCCTTTTCTCCTGCCGGTAGCATGGACCACCCTTGATGTAGGGATTGGTGCCTGGCATAGTTCCATTTTGCTATACACATGCCCTTATTTTCCTCTAAACTTGGGAGTTGGTTCTTTTCTGGGGAGGAGGGGACATTAGTGTTTGGTGATCTAACAGGGTTAGATCTGGAGGAGATGGGAGGATATGTGGGTTGTGGGAGGAAGGAAGGGGGGTCCAAGATGTATTCTATAAGTTGTATGAGAGAAGAAAAATTAAAACAAATAAAATAAAATTGAAGACATTGAATCCCATCTTTCGGAAGTAGGGTAAATTAAAACAGAGAAGCTCTAATACAAAATAAAATACTTTATCTCATAAACTTTATAAATTCTTGAGAATTAGAAGTTGTTATAAACTTAGTAATTAGAGTGTAACATCAACAATAATAAAATGAAAATTGATAACAAAGAATATAATTTATGTAATTGCAGCTCCTGACGCTTGAAACATACAAGAAAATTAGTTGTAGTTTGAAAACTGGTTCCTATGCCAAGGGAGGGAACCCATGTCTGATATTGCAGGGCAGGCCAGAAACTAGAGGTTGGATAGCCAGGATATGATTTCTAATGATATCCTAATCTATTCATAGATTGATGCCTAGCCCATTCTTTATCAGAAAGGAGTTCTCTGGCAACTGATGATAGCATATATAGAGTCCCAGGGCCAAACAGTGTGCAGAGTTCTGGGAATCCCATAGAAGAGGAGGAGGGATTGTGAGAACCAGAGGTGTCTAGGATACTAAGAGAACAAACCCCAAGGAGTCAACTGACCAGAACTCTTAGAGGCTCATAGAGATTGAAGCAGCAGTCATGGAACCTGCAGGGTTCCCTAAATATAGCTGTGGTTGTTTAGCTTGGTGTTCTTGTAAAACTCCTACAGGCTGCAATGATGGAGTCTCTGATCCTCTTCCTTGTCTTTGGACCATTTTCCTCCTGCTGGGTTGCCTAGTCCACCCTTGATATAGGAATTAATACCAGGCCTTGTTCCATATTTATATTCCCTGTTTGAGTAACTCTTGGAGGACTGCTCTTTTCGGGAGAGAAGTGGGTTCAGGGTAGATCTGGAGGGGAGAGGAGATGAAGGGAGATGGGAGGAGGGGAGCAAAGGGAGGAGGGTGTATGTATTGTGTATGTATTGTACAAAAGAAGAAAAATTTTAAAAAATGTTTCAGAACTGTAATTTACATATAACTTAAATAAAACCAAAGAAAATGTTGAGCTACTATCATTCATTATTATAACTTAATAACATTTGTAAGTGAGTGCACAGTAAGATATGTGGATTCATGAAAACCCATGGAAACTGAAAAACCAGAAACACCAACAGCAGAAACTGAGCATGTTATATATTTTGGTTAGACACACAGAGACAATTGGAGAAACAAATTTTCTCTTTAAATGATACAGGAAGAATAAAAAATATAGCATAGGTGAGGGATACTGAGATATTTAATATATACTGTTAAAACTAAGTAAAGAAAAAAATTGACAACATAATGTAATAATCTGAAAAAAAATGAAAAGCATAAGTCAGTATTTTTTACAGAAAATAAAATAAGGTTGTCTTAGTTACTATGCTATAGCCATGACAAAATACTATGATCAAGGTAACTTATAAAAGAAGATATTTAGTTTAGGGCTGACTGTTGCAGAGGATTACAGTCTATGTCCATCATGCAGGGAAACATGGCAGCACACAGCAGATATGGTGGCAGAACAGCAACTGAGAACTTATCTCTTGAACCATAACAAGAGGTAGCGAAAGAAGCATTCAGAATGACATGGGCTTTTGAATCCTCAAAGCCCATCCTCAAGTAGCACATCTTCTCCCAACCAAGGCCACCTCTCCTAGTCTTTCTGAAACAGTTCCACCAACTGGAGACCAATTATTCAAGCATATGAGCCTAAGGTGGCATTCATATTCAAAACACTACACAGACATAACTGTTTCATTTTATTATAAGAGTTTTGTTAATGTCCTTATGCCAGTGAGTTTGAAAAACTAATGAAACAAAAATAATTTTAGATAAAATGAGAATTAACAAAAGTAACAAGACCATAGTAAACATATGCACTATCAATAAGTCTTTATAAGTCTGTTTCTCCTACCCATAACTGTAAATCACCGAGTGTTTTAGTTTTATTTTCTTAGCCAGGAAATTCTATTATATCTCCTGTAGGGTCTAATAATTTTCAGGTTCTTTTATGAGTTTATTTCTCTTTTGTATTTCATCATTTCCTCTTACAATTTATACTAACTCTTGATGGTAACCTCTTAAGTTTGTTAAGACCTCTTGTAAAGCTAAAGTGGGGACTACAACATTTTCCCAGCAGGACACAAAAGTCTCTAGTGTGATCCCAAGAATGGAAGCTCCAAAGTCTAATAAGTATTTGAAAGACAGATAATTTAAAACTGAATATGGAATTGATCTTGTTGTGTGTATAGGGATGGAGGTAGTGGAATTAATCAGATGCATACATACACTACAAAGCTTTTTAAAAGATTGATTGCTAAAAGCATGGTCATTTTGGTTGAATGCAGACTTAAATATTTCAAATTTGAAATGAGTTCAAGATTCCAAAATTTTAAAGGTGAAAATGAGCTGCAAAGATTTCTCAAACAGACTATATTAAAGTTGTTTCTTCAGAAGTTTGTAAAGACAGCCAAAGTCCAAAGAAAATAATGAACTGGAAACCACTCTCAGGGAAAATAAATAAGACTTAATCAAGAACATAGCACATCTGCACAAAGCAGAGATTTGACATTTGCACAGCAGGATAGCAGAAATGCAAATGAACATTTAGTTACATGTTCCACTTATTCTCTTTTTCAATTGCAGAGCTCATTATAATTATTCGGGCTTTGTTATGCATGCTCATGAATTTTGGGGTGGGGAATGTGCTGCTGGCAGATAACTTGTCTTTTTAGTTCCTTTGTGAACACAGAGGAGCCCTGTCCAAATGGGAGGTACCATGAGATCATAGATTTCAGTCCCAGTGCTTGATGATACTGAATAATACTAAATGGGTGTCCTGACATAGTTTCCAATAGTTGGTATGTCAGAGAGTTGTGAAAATCTGGTAGATTTGTTGTGCCTTTGAATTTGATTCTTCACTCTATATCCACATTCCTTTCATTGTTGTTTTGCTTTCTTTTGTTCTTTGTTCTTTAGGTAACACATTTACTTCATTAGTTCATTGGTTAGTTGATAATTTCATATATGTATATAATGTATTGTGATTGCTCTCACTGTCAAACTCCCTAATCTTTTAGTAACATACCCCCTTGTCTCAACAAGTTTAATATGTTCCTATCTTTTTATTTTGTGACTCTTTGAGCTATTTTTTAATTCTTTGATCATTTCATACACATAAACAGTGTATTTTATTCACAGTCACCTGCCACTATCACCTTCTTTATCAGCTACCCACCACCTCTTGTGACCCTCATAATTTATTCCACTCTACTTTCTTTTTTTTTCCTTTTTGATGAATAATACAAATGAGTCAAGTTATGGTGTCTAAATTTACTAGGGCAAGAGCAGCCTACCAGTGGCCACATCTACAAAGAAAACTGACTCTCCTTTCCTTAGCATGCATCAAGAGCCAGTAGTTCCTCTGAGACTAGCCTTGGCCTTCTTGGACTTAGAAATTGTTTTACTCATAAAGTGATTTCTAGTCCCTGCACTTTGCTCTGAGTTTGACTTTGTAGCATTCATTGACTGTATTTAGGTTACACCATTTCATCAATTAAATGATGTTTTGTTCCACTTTTTGGGTATTTTCTAGGTTGATCTCTAAGTTGAAAGAATGCTAGTCATTCAATAAATCTTTTTCCGATGGTGTTTTTATTTAAAATGAGAAAGTATTCCTTATCTCTGTTTCTCTCAATGCCTTTCACTCCCTCCATCTTTACTTCTCTCACCTACAGAGCAGGAACAATCAGCTTTAATGTGTGAGCCAGAGCATTCTTACTCTTCTGTATTTCGTCTAAAGCCTAATTTCCTTATTCCTATCTGAGTTTATTTATTCATTGCATTACATCATTTATAGCAAGCAAGACTTCCTAACTCTTCATCATTATGCATGCTGATCTCTTAATTTACATCATAATTTCCATTCCTCAGGCACATTTTTATTTTCTAATTTATTGTAGGTAATAGTTTACCAATGTTTCACAAATGTACAACATGGAATTTTTGTTTTCTATTCTCTTTTTATTAGTATAAACATATTTTGCACAGTCTCAAACTAATGCCATATATTTTATATTTTTGTTACTATAACAATGTAGCACAATAAAAATATCTTTTGCACAATAATGGCATTACAAATAAGAATGATATGCTGTGTGCTGTTTAGACTAAAACACAAAATTTATAATATAATTTTATAGATCAAAACTGTAAAGATGGTCACAATTTTGCTGGGAAGCAATATGCACAGGAAACAAAACCTGATTGGCCTTTGTATGTTTAATATAAAGGGAATATTCAACCTCACAACGAAACCTCAAATTATGAATATCCATCATAAACAAGATTGTCGAAAGAAATATCTGATAAATATTAGGAGATTATTCATGGATTATTGGTAGAAAAGAGATTTTCTTTTGCCAGTTTTGCAGCATCTAAACTTTGAAATGTCATGCAGTGATTACATTTCAATGCATTTATCTCCAATTAACTTTTATACAAAATGTTCCTGTATAGATGGTACTATCACTTCTTTTGTAAGATGAAACTCTAATTATATTGTTAAAGAGTCAACAATCTCAAAGGCAAACTATTAATACATCAATACATTGTTTTATTTCAATTAAAATGAAAATATTTTAAAATACACTAGTAAAAGAAAAAATTATGCAAATACATATACAGCTAGTCAAACAGTATTTTTTGTTTGTTTATTCATTTGTTTTTAATTTGTGTGAGCCCATGTTAATTACTTGATGACATTTGAAATGCCACTATTTAGAAACATGTTCTGTTCTATTCCTCTCAATTGAGTAAACTTTTGTCACTAACTCTTTCTTAATATAGAAAATTATATCCCTAATCAGTTTGTGTCAGGAATACTCCAGTAACTTATTTTAAGCTAATGAAAAACTAATGTACATGTTACGATTCATTCATTCTAGAGATGTAATAGCTCTCTTCTCTTTCTACACTTCTCTTTCATGAAACAGCTAGGCCAGCTTTTCAATAGCAACCACTATGGCAGCCAGAGACAGAGCTGACACGGTATACAGCGGGGCCACAGCCTCCCCGTGATTAATCTGCAGTGTAAGAAATAAACTTTTGAGTTATCAGCCACTTACACTGCCCATTTGTTATCACTGCATAATTTACCCTAACTTGACTCATGTGATTCATGAGACTGATGGAGAGGAAATTCTAAATAAGAGTGACCTCATTACATAGGAAATGAGAAGCAGATGGCAGGTAAGTGCATATGGCAGTTTTCACTCATCTGTGCTATTTTAATAATTTATGTATATTGAAACCAAATATTATATAATGTTAATATTTTATAGAAGCATATAGTATATATAAATATATATGTATATGTATATATTCTGTTTTGCACTGTTTAAATTGTATAATAAAAGAAAATCTCAAAATAATGCAAAATATTACAAAAACGGTATGTAAAAATGCCATTGTCTGTTGCTATATTGTTACATATTTTTGAATATCAATGTTTATGAAAGTATTATTTCACAGTGACAATTTAGAACTGCCTTTTCATCTGTGCTAGTGAAACTGAATGTATTTGTTTATTATCTAAGTATAATATTGATTACATAAAATTTTATATTATATAAGCTGTACATAGAAATGCAAACCTCTTAGTTGAGATATATCTCTCCCTTAGACAGAATGTCATATAATCAATTGAATCTTATCATTTCACAATGAGTATTTAAAAAAATGTAATTAGTCAAAAGGTACATAAATTATACATACTAAAGTAAATAAATTTAAGGTGGTATCTACTACACACAAGGCCTTTTGAAAACACTGAGATGGAATGTTGTTTTGAATGTTATCAGACCTTTTGCTTTTTTCACTTTTCAAGTCATAGTCACTGTAGAAGAACACACAGCCTCTCTATCTCCTTTGTCACAAACAAACAGCATTTTACACTGTTGTTTCAGGCATTATAACTGAGATAATAAATAGCCATTTAGTAGCATAGCCTCTCAGGTAATTCTACTTAAATCCTTCTTATTTTAGAGGAGTCAAAGGTGAGACAATATTGCAGTCTGTAAATAGAGACTTAAATCATTCTGCCCAATTAATCAGACATGGATGAGAAATATTTTAAGTAGTTACAAAGAGTGGTCTATATTTTATTAGTATTATGAGAAATAAAACCTTGATGGATGCTTCTTGAATCCATATTCAATTTTAATTCACATTAATAACACTCTCAATTGACTGGAACCAGAAAAAAAGTTTAATTAATTGTTACTAGTTGAATTCACTGAAATGTGATCTTCTGAGGTGCTCTACCGTATTAGGTTTCAGTGAATAAACTGTAATATACCTCAATATAATGATCAAATATGAAATTAGTCAGTGAAAGAACAGAGGACACAGTAGTTGACAAATAGTATATTTTGTTACAATTTCAAAATAAATAGATAAATTCATATATGTGTTAAAGTCAAACTGCCAACATGTAATAGGCAATATCTTCCAGATTACCTTTCAGTATGTGTAGCTATACAGTATATGTACATACATGTACTTGGTTTGTGCTACCTCTTGAATTCTCAGTACTTGCAGAAGATATGATAATTCATCTAGACAGCACAGCATCCAGAGAGACAGACACGAGTTGAGTTGGAATTTGTAGTTCTTCATTTTATTTATTTAACTAATTTTTTGAGTTGGGATCTGATTATGCATATGTCCCCACTCCCCAACCAAAGTCTTATAAGAAACAAGTATTTCTCTGCACACTGTTCAGCAATTTTCTCCTCTTGTGCCACTGCTTTGAGGTTAAGTAATCTGTCCTGTGGTTAATTGATCACTGAAGGGAAAGAAAATTACAGCAATCACCTCAGACTTATACATTTTCAGTTGAGTCCTGTGTCATTTTACTTGAGGATTGTTTACTTGGATAAATTATGCCTCTATCTGCAAAGATGCCCGGATTGATCAATTGATGTTGCCATCGAAGATTCTAGTTTTCCTCTTAAATAGAGGTAATAAAATATAATCCCAAAACAGCAACATAAATTCTTTCCCCAGCTCACATATAAAAATAATGCACATAAGTTCACACAGGTGTGAACATACATGAAGGTACACATGCAAATGTGTGTGCCTTCACAAAATAGCTGACAGTATTCCTAAATTAAAACAGAGACATGTGCCAGGCAGTGGTGCACGTGCCTTTATTCCCAGCACTTGGTTGGCAGAGGCAAGTGGATCTCTGTGAGTTCAAGGAGAACCTGGTCTACAGAGTAATTTCCAGGACATCCAGAGTTACAACACAGAAACCCTGCTTCAAACAACCAAAAAAATAATAATCATGTGATATTACAAATGTATTTATGGGAACTAGCATACACACACACACACGTGTGTGTGTGTGTGTGTGTGTGTGTGTGTATGTACATGTGTGTGTGTGTGTGTGTGTGTGTGCGTGTGTGTGTGTATGTGTGTATTTACAGTGTTATCAGTCATGAATTTCAGAATAACAGGACAATAGAAAATAAACTATGCTGTAAGTTTTGGGAACTTGAAACAAACCCTGATATATGAACATTGTCTTGAATGCTATTTGATAGGGTAGTGCCATCCTATCATGGGAAGTACAATCCCTGGGCTTTATAAAACAGGTAGTCAGAAAGCAAGCAGGTAAACAAAATTCCTCCATGGTCTTTGCTTCTGCTCTTAGCTTCTTGTTCCTGCCTTGAGCACTTACCATGACTCCCTTTGAAGAAAGACTGTAATTTGCATACCAAATAAGCCCTGTTCATTCTTAGTTGGTTTTGGTCAGCAGTGTTTTGTCAAGCAAGAGGAAACACACTGGGACACAAATACACACACACACACACACACACACACACACACACACTTATGAAAGAAAAATTATCTCAAAGATTCAATATGAATTTGAGAGCATACGTAAAGGATGAAAAATTCTCATATAGGAGCTAATGCTGCCATATTTGGGAAGAATTTGTTAACAACTAATTGAGTGGAGCTACGGTAATCAAGGTTATTCAAATCAAGCTGTAGTAGATGTCAACAGCCTACAAAATACATGTAAAGTAATACTGTGTCTGAATAAATTGGTGACTTGATATAGCTGAGTTGGCAAATTAAAGTGACCATTGCAGCTATATTTCAAGAAGGGTGCTCAGTTCCTTTTCAGTTGATGGTGGAATGTCAGTAATGTTATAAACAAGGAAACACCTTTATGTACCTGAAATTGTTTTGATAACATATCTACTCTCCACAGATAAACCAATTGACAATTTTACTACATTTAAAATCTTTTCATTATGAACTATATCATGTTATGTGAAGGTTATATGCTTTAAACCCCTGTAGCTACCATCTAAAGTTAAAATGCTAATATTTTCAGAGTTGATAGTAAATTTCCATTACCTAATGTTATTATTTTATGATAGTATTATTTCATATTAAAATCCTAAGAAATAGATAAAATTTACCCCACTCATTCTACTTTATTTACTCTATCCAGAGGAAGCTGCTACATTTGCATCAATATATTCCATTCATTTTCATGATATATAACATGCAAATTATCAAACATATAAATTTATTACCACAGTTTCATACAATCATTTGTGCAGATTGTCAATACATAAACATTTTCTTGAACAATTTTTAAATCAATACTAACTTTTCCAAAGATATTTCTATTGATATATTTGTTTGGTTTCACTTCAATAACTGAACAATATTTTAGTAAGTGCCTATGGAAGATTTTTATTACTCTCAACTTCTTTTTAAGGAACAGCTATTGATCTCTCACCAAGAATGGCTGGCCTGCCACATCTACGTTGAGTTCTTTAACTCTTACTAGTAAGAATGTTGTCTTCACTTTAATGGCAATCATAGAACATAGGAAACAAATTTAAGCACAAAGGAGTAATGTTCACATCTAAAGTGTTTTCTATTCATGTACTTATTAATCATCCAGAATTCATACTTATTCCTGCTCATTTCTTACTCTCAATTATGTTATTCCTGCTTTTTAATAACATAGGCATTTCTTTTATAGTATTACCACTTGTGGCTGGTTTCTTCATTGAGTTTTATATTTTTACCTCTCTGTTTCAAATTCATGCCATTAACTAATTTGCATTTTATGATAAGATATTCTATAAAATCAGAACTATTTATGCATACCAGCAGTCAAAGATACCTACAATATATACTGCCCAGACCTGGTTATGCATTTCTCACAAAATAAGTGTTATTTTGTCATATACCAAGTTGCCATGTGATTTGGATAGGCATTTGAGCCCTCTATTCTTTTCAGTTTCTGAATTCCGTTACAAATACCATTTGATTGCAGATATGCAATCTCAATTCTAACTTTCAATATCTGGCAGGCTCTTGAGCTCTTTCTTCTCCACACAAAAACCCAACATTCTGCTTCAAAATTACTAGCCTGTATTGGGGTTTTTATGCATGCATCCCAATTCCTGGATTAGATTTTCCTAATGAAATAAAAATCTATTGGAAATTTGAATTAAGCTAAGTCTTAAAGATGAATTTTTAAGGGAATTGGTATGGATGCATAGAATGTACTGTCACCTGTGTTCTCATTTGTACATTCCAAAATTCGATACTTTTCTGTGTAAAATTATAAAATATATTTGCTATTGCTAAATACCAGAGAGACTCTAGAACATAAATAAGATCTTAGATTAGCCTTTGAATATTTTTATGGTTGTACTTTTACTGTGAAATATATTGTTAAGATGATGAGTCATTGATTCAGTTTATAGTGAAAGCTTTCTCCTTGTTGACAACTAGTTGCTTTCTATGTTTCCCATGAACTCCCTTCATTGGAGTATCAAGAAAGAAAGAAAGAGATTGTATCTGTAGATACCTATAAATCCAGCAATCCTATGATGAAGAGTCTAGCCTCAATACCAACTGATGCCTTTCATTTAACATAAGAATTTTGTGTAGATATAAATATCAGCTCATAACAGTTTACCTTTGTTTTCCCTATGTTCACCACTTCCTGAAGGCAAGTAACTCCTCAAATCTAAACTCATTCAAACATGGATTGTGAATTCTAAAATCAAGGCTCAAGTGAATATTATCTTAATTAGATATAATTTGCAGTCTATGTACTACTCACTCAAGGCAAAATTCCTTTCCAAGGTATAATCCACTTAATCCATTCAAATATTGTCAAAATACCAGGGAAGTAAAAGAATAAGATATCTCCATTTTAAAAGAGAAAAATAGGTCAAAAGTGAAAGTCTAACATCCCCAAACAAGTCTACAGCCCAGCAGACTGTGTTCCCTTAGATTGTAAAACTCAAAAGTTGTATGCATTGGATTAATGTATACATCTAGAGTAGCTTGAATGATTGACAAGACTCCTAGAAGTCCTCAAACTCAAACTTTTTTGTGGAGGCCATTTGGCTGTTTGAAAGAGATGCAATAGCTTAGTTCATTTGAGCTACCATCATATGACACCATAAACTAGGTGACTTTTAGTTAAGCAAAGTTTATTTCTCATAACAACACAGTTGAGAAGTCTAACCTCAGGGCTGCAACTGAATCTCAGTCTGATCAAACCTTACCTGCCTCTGAGTGTCCACATATAATGGGTTAGCTCACTCTTAGAGAACTTATAAATCAGTTTTCATGCCTTAATCAACTCCTAAAACTCTCAACTCCTAATATATCATTTGAATGTTAAGATTCCAAACTATAAATAAGGGTGTGAGAGAACCCAAACATTTTGGCTATAGAGGCCCTCATGTTCTTAGGGGAAATTTCCCTTCTTGAATCACAGTACATTTTAGCAGCCATAAAGCTCCGAAGTGTAAACCTGACACATCCAAGTGACTGCCTGTATTTCTTCAGTGACCCAGTCTCCTTCCCATTCAGTTCAAATGGGAAATGCTGCTGCTTATATGATATGTTTTTATGAGTATCAAGAATCTTATTCCTACCATAGTTCTGATAGCCTCTTAAGAATAAGATTTTTATGTTATTTTGCAGTACAGGCAAGATTAGGACATTCCACATTCTCACATTCTAGTTCCTCCATTCCTAACAGCTTTTTCAGTTTTCCCTTTGGTTTAAAGTTTATTTCAAAAAGTCCAAAAAAAAACAAAAAACAAAAAAACAAAAAACAGCCAATCTTCAACACTTTGTCAAGAGCTATTTTCAGCTAATAATTCAGTTCTATAGCCCACAATGTCTACCTTCCCACAAACAAGATAACACAAAATAGAAAAGAATATCATGTATACTCAAAATATATTTGTATTCATGTGAAAGATTTTAATGTTTCAATTGTTTGCATTATTAGTTAATATTTCCATTAAACACGTTGTCATCACTTTACCTGAAGTACTATAATAAAATAGATAAGGAGGAAACTGAGCCTTTCTAGATCTGTTTTCTGAAGGTCTAGAAGTGGGCCCTAGTTACATTTTGCCTCAACTGCTTTTGTTAACTCATTTTGTCATTGTATTGGTCATGTTATACTAGTTTAGGAAAGAGGCCAGAATGTGTTCTCCTCTAGGTTCATGACCTCATCACTGACAGGTATTTTATCTACACAATTTCTTGATTTATAGTACTTAACACGGATTCCTTCCTATAGGGTGAGCCGTACATCCAATTATGAGACTGGTGATCACTTCCAGGATATAAATGCTGTCATCACACTTGAGGATATCTTCCCATGATGGTCATTGTTGTTCACCAGCATTACAAATGGAAAGGACCTTTGATTGATTTTCTTCCTTGAAAGTTTGCTTGACACCCTCAGATGCTATTAGAGCAGCACTCAGGGAGTATGCTTCAAGATAGTTTCTAGCTCAATCCTTCCAAGTCCTATATCCAAAGTGCATGGTTTCTACAACAGTAAGGTCCTATTTCTAGACAGCAGACAAGGGTAAACTGCATGAAAAGAGGTCCCCCATTCTGGCACTGAAGATTTGTTAGATTGTCTATGGATCTTGGAGGAAATTTATCACCCTAAACATAATAATTTCATTCAAACACATACTGGCACTTCTAAGTAAACAGAAAAAAATATGAGTCTTTCTGGCTTTTTCAAAAAATATGAGTCTCTCTGGCTTTTTCAAAAATCCTTCAAAAATCCTTAGTATTATTAATCCCTCCTTGTCGATGTGTATGTTGATTCATTCAAATGTAGACATTGGTTCAGGACAGAATACAATTTATACTTTTGTCTAATTAAATCACTGTTTTTTGTCCAGAGTCCTGTAGCCCTAGAGCATTTCTGCCTCTTTACAGTCTAGTTTTAATCCTTGAATGGGAAGGCTTCAGCATTTGAACAATCTAGAACATTTAAAATGCTAGCCAGGAACTAGAAGATCTCACCTTAGCATTCTAAGACATAATGCTAACTGAGCCACTCTGACTAGCTCCTTCTGAACTCTGAATCTTCTGGTTCAACTCACCCTCTATTCTAGGATTCTTCTGCTGTGCTTGGCTGTGTCTCTGTATCTCTCCTTGAACTCTCACGGATCCAACCTGCCTCCATAACTGATTGCTTCAACTGAATACTCTGTAACTCACTACAACTTCAACTTCTGTAATTCCTCTGCAGCTTACTCTATTCTGACTCTGTAACAGATTCCTCAACTGACTGCTCAACTGACTCTTCTTATTGACCCTTCAACTGACTCACTCTGTCTTTTCCTGTTAACTGACTAACTCTGACTGCTTCCATGTAACTCCTTTGTGACTCTCCTTAACTGAGCTGAAAGCCTATCTTTTCTCCTGACAGTTGGACATGCCCTTATTCTGCTAACTCTTCATATAAATAGTTACATTGTCTGCCATTTATTCTGACTCATTTCATACATCATTTACCGTGTGGCAGTGAGGCTTTCTGAGTTCTGCTTCCTGTGTCTGCTCCCACTGTTTTTCATAGGGATTAAAGGTGTTAACTACCACTGCTTTCTGAATACCAGATTAAAGGTGTGTCTATACTCCATCCAGACCACACATGCCTCTGAAGTAGCCTCTGGAATATAGAACTTAGCATTCACACAGGCTATTCCTCAACAAGTCTTACATTCATCTATTCATCTGCATGGTTTTTTGCTCCCTCTTCTCCTGTTAAAGTCTCTGCCCCCATTGTTTTTTTTTTCTTTTTTTGTCTTTCATAGCACCAACCCCATGTGATCAGTCCTAAGCACATACACATGTGAGCAAAACTAAATGGACTCAGTTGTTTGCACTTGTATATAAACATATAACAGTAATAATTAAGGAAGAAAATGTCATGAATCTAAGTAGAAGAGAGGACAGAAAAGTCTGTAGAAGGAGAGGAGTAGAAATGATATACATACAGTACTTTTATATGAAATTCTCAAAAGAACAAATATAACTATAAACATTGATATTTATGCTTTGTTAAATATTTTACATTTCCATATTTCAAATATCTTTGTATTTATATTTTAGTTGCCTTAAAATTTTCCATATTGTATTACTTAAGATATTATTTGAATATTTTAAAAATAGTCATTATGTTTGTACAATTTCTTATTTTTTATGTATATTTGTACTGTTATTTTTGTCTCTGTGCAGGTTTTTCTTGTACTGATCACATCATTATTCTCTTTCCTTTCTAGTCCAGCCTGGGAGACTTCTTCTTTTCTTTTTGTCATCGTATTTATTTTTATTATTATTATCATTAAAACGATCAAACTCAAGGTTTTAGGTAGGCATACCACCAAAGAGCCAAATCTTCAGCATTTGTCTTTTGTTCTTAAGATTAGGCCAATTCGCCAGGTGGTGGTAGTACACACCTTTAATCCAGCATTCAGGAGGCAGGGGCAGGTGGATTTCTGTGAGGTTGAGGCCAGTCTGGTTTTCTGAGTGACTTCCAGGACAGTCAGAGTTACAACAGAGAAACCCTGTCTTGAAAAACCAAAAGAAGAAAAGTCCTATGCTTGTTTACCATGTGTATCTGAAGCATGACAATCTCTAAGCTTGATCAGTACTCTTACTCTGCTGTAGAAATTAGTCCTTAAAGAATTTAAAATTACATTGCACTAATCATCTTTATAATTTCAATTTTATGGTCTCTGAAACATATTTGTAATTGTTATACCTGAGGGTTATATGACTTGAACAGAAATCAGTATGTATATATTTAAGTACAAAGGAGATATAGATATTTAAAATCAGACTGCATAAGCCTTTCCAATATTACTGAGAAAGATCTAAGATTAATTTAATGCAATCTTTATTCTTTCACTCAGAAGTCAATCACATTGGATATTTTTCTTTTTAAATTGAATTTGAGGAAATAAAGGAAAGACCATCACTGCAGCTGCGTATGGTGAGTTCTTCCTGTGATTTAATTGAGCTGATTCAGAAAACAAAAGACAAAACAAACAAACAAACAAGACTTTTGGAGGGTTATATGGAAGAGTTTGGAAGGAAGAAAGGAAGAGAAGAATATTGTAAGTAAATTTTAATTTCAAAAATGAAACATAAAATGGAGAAAAAAAGGCAGAAAATAAGAGTTAAAGTGATCCAAATCCATCGTGGAGCCTAAAGCTGTTAGAGTTGTTGCCTGACCACTCTGTTAACTGTTCACACAAACATTTCAAATGGTTATTATTTCAAAGAATCTAAAATATTTCCAGAGCCATTGTTGACAGAACATATGGAACACTGGTACTTCCTAGTCTGGCTTATTTCTTTTTGACTCATGATTTCTAATTGCATCCATTTTTCTGAAAACAAAAACAAAAATCATGAAAATAGAAAGAGCATATTAGTGAACAGGAAAGGGATTTGGCAGTAATTATTATAGAGAAGTAAATATCATCGAAGCACCTATATACATATAAAGTATCATAACAAATAGACTATTTTATATAATTAACATATACACATACATACACACACACTGATACCAAAATACAACTAGAGAGATTATGATTTTACTTATGATAGCATGGCTATATATAGTCTGCTGACAAGATTGAGAATCATTTATATACTATAGAAGGAAACAGAAGCATGCTTTGTTTGACTTGTTGTCTGTCTAAAGTGGAAATAGACTACCAACCACAGCCTATACAACAGGAAAAAGTATTTATCTTAGAACTATCTTTATTTTGCCCATAAGAGTGAACAATAGGATTTCAGGTTGACAGCTGCTTTCTTTGAGCATAAAGCAATGATATTTCACTCTTGATTAGAATTTGACATTGTAGAAAACTTTGCTCTAAATAAAGTTAATGTTGATGGGCAGATATACTATGATTTCTGTACTCTGTTTCTACAGTTAACATACAACATGTCCTCCCATTAAAAAATATTCATTACAATTTTTAGGTTTGAGCTAATCATTGTTTATTATGCAATATCTGCAACCAAAAGACTAATAACATCTCATCTCTAAAATACTTTGTGTTATACATACACATACATACACATTCACACACACACACACATGTTCTTCTGTGTATTGTGTGTGTGTGTGTGTGTGTGTGTGTGTGTGTGTGTTAGCATATGAATGCAGGTATTCATCCATGTATGTATGTGTATGTTTGTGAAAAACAGAGGTTGATGTTGGGTTTCTCTTTCAATAACTCATTTTTCTGAGACATGTTCTTTCACAGAACCTGGAGCTTTCTGATTTGGCTTCACTGGTCTCCAAAGATGATCTTTGCTTCACCAACACAGAAGTTACAGAAGTGAATTGTTGAGCTTCCCTTAAGTCTCTATGAACCTCTAAGAGTCCTGGTCAGTTGACTCCATGAGGTTTGATCTCCTAGTGTCCGCCAGCCACCTGGTCCTTGCAGTCCCTTCTTCCCCTCTTCCATGGGGGTTTCTTGAGCTCCACCCAATGCTTGGCTGTGGGCATCTTCATCTGCTCCCATCAGCTGCTGGTGGAAGCCTCTCTGATGAGGATTGGGCTAGGCACCAATCTATGAGAATATAAGAATATCATCAGGAATTGTCTCTCGGCTATCCTGTCTCCAATTTATGGCCTGCCTTGCAGTGTCAGGCATGGGCTCCCGCCCTTGGTGTGGGGTTCTGCCTTCTTATTTGCTCATCAAATCTTACAGGCAGGATATTTTATAGGTCAAAGGTGTTGAGGCTGGGTTGGTACCCCAGTCCCTCCACTGGAAACCTTACCTGTTCAGGCTTGCTATTCCCCACTACTAGGTGTCTTTACTAGGGTTATCATGTAGATTCCAGGGAGTTTTCATGGCACTAGGTCTCTAATTCACCATCTCTCACTATTTTCTTTCTCTCCGTCCCCATCCTTCCATAAATTTGAAACAAACTACATCCCAGGTTTGGAAAAGAAGCCACTAGTCCAGTACAATTATGCAAAGTGATGGCTAGTGTAAGTTTGGTCAGAGACTGAAGAAGAAAGCTAGAAGAATGAAGTCCTAGATTATATACTCCAGATCCAATGCAAATACAAGTTTGTTTTCAAAGTTAAAAAAAAAAAAGACCTGATGACTTTTATTTACTCTTTGCCAAGTCCATGAGAAAATTATGAAATGTGATTGCACCTTTTATTATTATTCTTCAGTTCCAAGAGCAGGAAAAGTATTATGTTGAAGTTATAATTTTGTGTGAATTATTCTAAAACCCTTAAATAAATTTACTTCCCTGATATGAACTCATAATTTCCAAACTATTTAAAACTTAAATATCCGAATTGCGAGTAACCTGCCATGGAATGAATAATCTAGGAAGGTAATGTTTGTCCATCACTTAGGGTCATGTAGTGATTCATTTGTACAAGTTTGACAATGACTTCTTGATGTCAACTTAAGATGTTTAAACGTTATCCTTTCATGATTCAAAGTCACACACTTCTCTTTTTGTTTGTATCTACATAAATTTTTTCATTAGTTATACATCCAAGATTCTATCTTAAAGCTGAATTGGTAAATCCTTAGGGATTCATTAGTTTGGGGTTGAGAATAGAGGTAAAAAAATTATCCAAGTGTAATGCAAATAGCTTCCAAGTCCTCAACCATTTAGTGAACCTATAACCCTAACATTTTCCTCTCTGTTCATAGGCAGGCTGTTTTGAGACCACTTTCTGTGGTTTCATTTGAGTTCAGTGTCTAATTGTCCAGTTGGTAGGACTGGAGAAATGAAGTAACTCCTAGAGGAGTTTCCAAACCCACAGAACTAAGCAAAGGCTAGAGATTTTATTTTGAGTTTCAGGTTTCCTATGGTTTCAAATGAAAGGAAACCAAAGGAAAATGTGGTGGACATGACATTTGTGCACAAAGACCAATATAAAGTGTGCTTCAACTGCTTCAGTGGGACTGGAGTCACCTTCATCCTTCTGCAGGAGGGTCTGCTTTCCTTCTGTGTTCTCTTGTCCCCACAGGGATCAAAGCAAATGATGTTTCATTTAGCAGCTCTGAGAACACAGCTTTAAAGTAAAGGATGCACTTAGCTTTGCTGCTTACTCATCAAAATTAACTTAAACCATGTTCTTAGATGTGTATACCCCAAATTATCTCTACCTTTTCTTTTGCTTTAAAATTAAAAATTCTACACTCAAAATAATGCCATAATATTGCAAGTGGTTTTTTTCTAATATTTTGTTTAGAAGTGGAATTGAAACTTAGTATAAAATGAAATATTAATATATTTATCAAATAATATCATAAAATAACTTTTTTCTAAAATATTATTTAAAATGGAATCAGAAATTATTATCAAATGAAATGCAGCATTTATGGAAAAGAAAGACAAAATCAAAATTCTGTGGTTCTGATATGTAAACTTAATATCCATTTCTTTTTTGGAAACGTTCATGGAAATATGTTTTAATTTATGACCATATTTTTGTTAAAATTAAGGAAGAGAACAAAAATCTCAATACATACATGATTCACAATTGTAAACATAATATCTGTGACACTAGAATTGTGATATTTAAATTATTAAATACAAGAAAATTACATTTTCATCTTAATTCAATTGAATGAGTGTAATTTACACCTGAATGTCACTCTGCTGATTAAATGGAATAAAGTATATTTTTAAAAAATAAATACTGGTATGATGATGACACCTTTGATTCCAGCATCTGATCCAAATTCAGGTGTATGTAGTGGGCTCCACATCAGCCAAGTCTACAGAATGAAACTCTGTCTCAAAAAATGAAAAGAAACAAACAAGAGTAGGATAGGATAGAAGAAAAGGAGAAGAAAAAAAAGAAAAGAAGAAAGGAGAAAAGGAAAGGAAAGGAAAGGAAAGGAAAGGAAAGGAAAGGAAAGGAAAGGAAAGGAAAGGAAAGGAAAGGAAAGGAAAGGAAAGGAAAGGAAAGGAAAGGAAAGGAAAGGAAAGGAAAGGAAAGGAAAAGAAAGGAAGCAGGCTTAAAGAGATGGCTCAGGGGTTAAGAGCCTATGCTTCTCTTGAGGAGGACCTGGGTTCCATTCACAGCAACCATTGTAAGTGGGTTGTAACTACCTGTAACCCCAGCTTCAGGGGCTCTGACACCTACTGGCCTCTGAGGTAATAACTGGATATGGAACCCTTGTACATTGTGCTTGCTGTCTGAAAGGAAGCCTCTTTCTGATAAATTTATAATCATACTTTGTTTTCCCTCCTATCTGTCACCAGTAAATTTAAGGTTCTTTGAGATGTCAAATAAAAAAAAATATATATATATATATATATATATATATATATATATATATATATATATATATATATATATATTTTAAAGGTCAGCTTGGCTGCTCAATGCATGCTTTATTATTTCACATAGAAAAAACAAAGTAAGATGAAGATAATATCAAATAGCATTTTTAAACTTTGCAAAATATAATGATATGCTTTACAAAATATGTAAATTCTGAATGCTAATAATGAAATGTCCAAATCAAAAATCATATTTCAAAGAAACTCCAGTTTGTTCAGGTTTGCCATAATCAGCTCATGCATGACTTTCAATGAAATCAGAACTGAGCTTAATTTCTAAATGGATACAATTAGGATGACTGAACAGACACTATCATGTTCAAAGGAAATGGCTTCTTTTTCCATTTCCAGTCACAAATTTAACAGTTTGAATCTCAGCACAGGACTGGCTTCAAATTTCAGGTTTGAAGGCATGACCCTTGGTAAAATAAATGTAATTGCTCTAGCAATTTTTTCTAGCAATCTTCTTTTCTCCTTACAACATTCTTAAGCTTGGAATCTCTCATTCTGCTTTTCTCTGAATACAGTCATCTGATCTGCTGGCACTGTTCTTTAGTCAGAGTTCTTGTCCTGACCTTTAAGTTTTTTTTTCTTTTCAGTAATGTAAATTTAAACACATAAGAAGTTGTAAGAAAGATACATATAATACTGATATCACCGTTTATCACTCATAAAACTTAATTTTCATGTGCATAAGTGCATGTTATTCAAATATATGTGTTTGTATATGATTATTTTTTTATTTACCACTCATTCAAGGTTGATAGTTGAGAATGCATGTTCCATCTCCTTGATATATGAGTATATCTTTCTCATAATCATTAGGAAATGGTTTTCACTACTCTGTTAATTACATTCTCCAAACCCTGGTGTTGAATTTTTTTTAGTTTAATTTAGTGTATGAATACTTGGGTGACATGCAAGTCTGTACACCACTTGCATACCTGGTGCCCACAGAAGTCAGATTACATAGAACTGGAGTTACAAACATTTGTAAGGAATCATGTGAGTGCTGGTAATTGAACCTGAATCCTGGAGAAGCTCACACAGTGATTTTAACAGCTGAGCCACCTCTTCAGTGCCCAGCTGTTTCTTAAATACATGTAGCAATTATAAGCATTCAGCCTTTAAACTGGTTTATCCTCTCTTTGGCAGTTTTAATTTCAACTTTATCTATTTCCTGACTGAATTTTCTAGTAGTAAAATAATGTTGTTACCTAATGCATCATGTGCAAACATTATGCTGCTTTAGATTTTCTGAATACGAAACAGACTTATACCATTGATGTACTGTGTGTAGATGTTTTTGAAGAGTGCAAGTCAGGCATTTTGAAAAATGGCACAGTTCAGGTTTTGTTATTTTATTATCAGAATAGGATATGTAGTTTAAAGTGGCATGTTAATGTTAAGATCCCTAAGGACATTTTATCTCAAAATTCCTAAACTCTACATTTGTTATTTCTATCTCTATAATTAAAAACATGTTTTGTAAAGCTTTGAAATCACCCAAATTGCTCTTAATTGTGTAACATTTGTCAGTATTTTTTGGCTTCTACTGCTACTATCTTTGGAGAGAACTATAAAATGTTGCTAACATAATGTGACAATTTTCTGCATTCATTACTTGACCTCGTACCACAAGAAAAAATGTTTCTATTTTACCTCTTAAAAATTCATTTGCTGGCTGATTCATTCGTTAAATTATTGGTTAGTCAAAAGCAATATAGTAATTAACATTGGTAGTGATTTATGCTGCTTTTTAGTTTAATAAAACTAATTTGGATATCACCACATGTTTGCTGACCAAACTTTTAGTTTGGTTTTGACAGCTCTTTCACTTTTCAATTATAAGTGTATTCTATAATCTATGTGCTCTACCAAAAAGAAACATATTGATTTTTAAAAAATTTTAATGTTATATATTATGCATAATGCTATTTGTATACTCCTTACATAAGTAATTTTTGAATATTAGATTTTAATTTAATTGTGATAATTTCATAATTGATAAAAAGTATTGTGATCATAATCACTTCCATTACTATATCTTACCATCCTTCAAATTCTACTAATATCATTCTTCCCCCAACTAATCCCTTTCTTGAATTCATTTTTTTTGTCTTTTGCAGATGCTTATATGGTAGTAATGGCTTCTATGTGTTCACAATTACATTAGCCATGTCATCTTTCATAAAAATTCTTGCCATATTCTAGATTTTATAGTCTTTCTGGCCTCTTTTACAAATGTTTCCAAAGTACTAGAGCAGTTGATACTAATGTCTTGTTTAGGACTGATTACTTGCCACTTATTCTTAGTATTTTGAACTGCTATGTATCTCTATACTAATGAACACTTACTGTGGAAAGAAACTTCTCTGGGCAAAGACAGACAGCAGTGGTAAAGGGATAACTACAAATATTAGAATAAAAGTTAGTTTGGCTAAGTATACATTTAGCTTATAATCTCAATATTAGTTTTTTCCCTAGGACTTGGGATATCTCTAATTATAAGTATTTAACCAGGTTTATAGTACAATGTATGTATTTCTTCTTGTGGATGAAGTCCCAAAAGTAACCAGAAAGTAGTTGGTTGACTGACAATGTGGTTGTTTGATTGCATTATCTTGTGCACATTATACACTATTGTGATACTCACAATCTACACCTAGGTAAACCATTGCTGCTTTCTTTTCTTCAGAAGCCTAGATAGCACACAGTGTGAAGATACTATGAACAATAGCCAAAAGTATCCAACTTAATTCCAGTTTTATTTATCTGTGTTGTGCATCATTATTGTGTGATGTGTTCAGCAAGAGGGTCTCATTGATAGTCAGATTGATCCCAGACACCTCAGAGCCTTGATGAAAGGTCACAGATATTGTTAATTCTGTGTCTTTATTTCAGAAGATGTCTTGGCAAGGTCCAGTCAAATGCTGGAGCCAGGGCCCCAAAGGTGTGAGATTGATTTCTGGGGATCCATAATTCTCCATGAGCCATTGTTATCACTCCTAAGGCAGCTGTGTCTGAGGTAGCCTGTGTTTCTTTGCCAAAATTGTGTGATTTAGCTTTCTGTTGATCTTGGCCATTTTCCTTCTGTAAATAGTATGTAAGAAGTTGTACTGCTTAATTAACTAGCTTGGCATAAATCATCAGCTTATACAAGACCTCTCAGTTTCAGAAATCTCTCTTCTTTATTTTTGATCTCCAGTTTGTTCTTTCAATATTTGCCATTTGATGGGTTTGGGTCTGGATATTGCAATGTAATTTTAATGATTGTGGCATGTATTCTCTATCTATATATATGTATGTGTGTGTGTGTATGTGTAATAAACATATTTAAATATATATTTTATATATATTAAATTTCTTCCTTTTTTCCCTCCCTCCAAACTTCCCTTATATGCCCCTCCTCTGCTCTCTTTCAAACCAATGACCTCTTTTATTTTAATTAGTGTTAAATGTATATTTGCATATTTGTATGTTTATGAAGGTTACCTCCATCTAAACATTTTTTTTAAAAACAATTATGTCTTTAGTTACTTCACAATTTGTAGGTTTCTATTTTTCCTTCCCACATATCCTGATTTGGGTTGGCCCTATCTCAATCTATACCTTTACCCATTTCTATTTAAATTTCTTTCAGTCGTAGTATTCTACTTTCGTGACTTTCATGTTGCCTATGATTTTTTATCCCTCCTCCCAATCCTTCCTACCACAACTCAACCCTGTGGTTCCTTATATTGTTGTCTGGCCTCTACAGACTCTACTACAACTTAAACAGAGATTATCTAAAACTTCAAACTAGGATTTCTTGTGCAAGAGAAGTACAGTGTTTGTCTTTGTGGGCCTGCATTACCTTACTCATTATATTTTTTCAGTTTCATCCGTTTTCCTATGAATTTAATAATTTCACTTAAGAGCTGCATAGAACTCCATTATGTATAATGAGGTCATCAGTTAGTGGTCATCAAGGATTATCCCAGTTTCTAGCTATTATAAAAGCGCAGAACTGGTCATGGGTGTGAATGTACCTCTGTCATAGGGTATGGGGTCTTTTAGAGACCTGCACATATACCCTATGCCTTATAGTTACAAAAACACTGCATTAAACAGTATACCATTTTCTATTGTTAACTTTTTAATGGTATCTGCCATATAAATTCTTACATATGAAAAGTTAAATATGTTTGTAATTTTGTTAACTGTACCCAGGCTCCTTTTATAGGGATCCTAAAAAACATACTATATTGTTTTCCTTTTTAATCCAGCATAGTGATAGGTAGAAGTGATATAATTTTAATTTGCTATTTTTTTTCTCATTGGATTTGGATGCCTTTTAACAAAATAACATGAACATAATGTGATCTGCAATTGAATTAACAAATGTAATACTATATCTCTAAAAGGTAATTCTGATTATAATAAGTGATGCTTAAACATATACTATTTTTATTCTATTTATATAATTTACAAAAATATCGAAACTAAATGACTTTACTTCACATCAGGATATCACCTCCCACTGTCATATTGCTACTATAGTGAGATTTCTGAGATACCATAAACATCTAGTTTATTCATTGGGTTGCTTGTTATGTAAATATGTTCAAATTGCAAAACCTTCTTGAGCTCTGCAAATATAATGTTAATTTGATGTGTCTATTTCAAGCAGTAAAATGTGGTCTAAATAATGAAATACTAACTAGGCATGGAGTTGAACATGTTGTCCAATGAGAAAAAAAAAGAAAATTTTATTATTAGAAATTGAATTGATTTTCACGAATTGACTATCATTTAAACTTTTTCTGATGTGCTATCTTAAAAGAACACTGCTTCATTAGTTATGTATAAGAGATTTAAAGACTAGAAAACTCTTTTTATACATGTATAGTATTAAGACATTTACGTTTTATGCTTCTTCTTGAGGTCAGAGACTGCAATAAGCCAATACTATTGTCATACACCAGAAAGAACGTGAATGGCAATCTCAACCTCAATCATTTATATAAGAAAATTAATTCAAATACATTCTGAGCCACAACAGAAGTAGAGATGATTTGTTGTTGCAACTATTGGCTGTTGAGTCCAAATTCAATTGTTTCAAAAAATCTTATGTCACTAAACAGTAAAAGACAAAAGTTTAAAATTCTCATTTTTGCAGTAGTGTGCATCTATTTGTATATGTTTGTGTTTATTATTAATATTCTTAATCTTACAATAAAATGAACATAGTTTTAAACTGATAGGGAAGATGGTGTGTGTATGCATGTGTGTGTGAGTGTGCACACAAAAGAAACTATCACAGTGCTCAAAACAATACTTCCCAAAGCCAATTATTATTGGTACCCTCAGAATCTTTACCATATTGAGACCTCTCTATCTCATTAAAATTATTTTATCTAAAATAACTGTTTAAGAAAGTTTACTTTTAATATGCTTCGTATAGTATTAAAAATAAACCGTACGCAGTAACAGAAAATATCACTTGTCACTCATAATTAATGGTATGAAATAAAAGTAATAAGATACATTATTATTGCTTTGAGACAAAGACTGATCTACTCATCCATAGCGAACTAAAGTGGAATTATTAAATTAATATATAGCTTTCAATTGAGATTGTTTCCTTGAGATGACTAGAAATTCAAATGATAACAATCACATCTTAATTCCCTCTTATTGAATAGTGGCTCTGAGCAAAACATCTAAAATAGTCTCTCCCACTTTCACTGATTTTGGTCCTGCATTTTTGGGGCATTCAGCTCTAACATAATCCCAAGACCCATGGACGCTGTAAAGATTCCTGGCCAGCAAGATTTCCTCTTTGCAATTTCATGGTGCTCTCTGGGTTTGTCACTGAAAATCTCTTTCTGTCTTTCAAAAATCAAGTACTCGGCCCACTTGTTCAGCTTCAGTGACATTCTGGTTCATACAGTTCTAGCCTCTGCTGCTGTGGCTGGTAGTTGATGCCCAAAGACCCAAAAGAATTCCAAAAATTGAAAGTTTGGCTCTCTATGTTGCAAGCATTTTGCAGAACTGAAATCCCAAAGGTAATAGGGAACAAATGCTATGCTTCTCAAGTGTGTACATGATACTCATTATGAAGAGATTTGTTTTGACTGGCCCTTCTTCAGCTAGGAATATTTTCTGATTTTGCTTTGCTTCTGTCTTCATAACCCATTGTCCTTAAGAGTCAGGGGAATTTCTTAAACAGTGAAGATTAAAAAGGGTCATGTATAATTCTTAGAATCAAACCAGAATAACACTAGGTAGCTATCATTTCATGTTTCACTTTGACATCCTCTGTGGAGAAGATCAGAATATGCTCCTCTGTGTGTGCCTCTGAGTCCAGCAGAGCAGGGTCAACAGCAATGAGCAGTGAACACTCTTTTGTTGGTGACATGCTTGTCAGCATTACTGAGAGGAATTCAGTCGTAGTGAATTATTACTTAAGGGAAAAGAAGAAAACAGCATTCTCATTCCCAATCTCAAATAGCTAAGAGAGAAAAATAAAAGGAAGAAAATCCATGAAGATCATGTGACACAGACACAGTCACAATCTGAATAAAGCCACAATTTTCTAAGGCTCGGCCAATTCAAGAATATAATCATATAGTATGTCTAACCCTTTTTTATAACCCAAATACTTTTATGGGTGAATGATATATTTTAGAAATGGCAAATACATAGGGCATGACTTTTCCCATATAAAATTTCCTAACTCTGTGATTTATTAGACCCTGTTCTCCAACTGTAATTGAAAACCTTTTCATAATATATCCAAAAACTACAGAAACGTTAAGCATGGTAAGGTCCACTGAAGAAAGAAAATATTCTGCATGTAACATATACACAGTAATTTAGCAAAGAGAAAATATAAAAACTAGAGCATATAATTAATATGGTATGGCACCAAGGCAACAGTTACATAAAGTTTCAAAGACCAGCATGGAACTTGAAATTTCTTATCCCAGGATGCCCTGCCACTCAGAGGCTGTTTCTGTCAGTGAACTATGCCAAGTACTGACTCTGGGCAACACTCTTCTTTTTTTTAAAAGGAGAAACACTTATATTTCTAAAATATACAGTTGTATTTTCTTTATCCAGTATTTTACTTCATAATGTAGTGTGCCAAATCAGAATCTATTAACATATTACAGACAAGAAAATGAGTTAGATCAAACAACATGTGTTTTAAAAGGCCCCACACTATCCAATGTTATAACTTGGATAGTGTGTATATATATGCTGTATGTGTGTGTGTGTGTGTGTGTGTGTGTAGTTCTTGTGAATGATAATCAGGTATTTTACTATGGGATTATATACTGAGACCTTAGCTTCTAACAGAATTGAGTTAAATTATCTGATAATTTTTGAGATGACAACTAAGTACAGAGCACCAGCCTTCCCCTCTCTGAACCCCATCTGCCTATTTTCACCAAATTCCAACTTCTAGAGTTCAAAGCACTCCTGTGAACATGCTTTCACTCTTTAAATAATATTCATAATGTAAAAATTTTTAACATTTTATAGAAAAGGAAATCAATCTAGTCAAATTTAATAAATGTAAAATTTATTCACTGAGCAACAATGTAATGGAATGCTCTTGATAGACTCTGTTAGCTGAACTGTAATGCAAAATACACTGTTCCTCCTTTAGGTTGTTCCTTGCTAGTTATTTCATCACAACATTGGCAAAATATAAGTAATATGTGTAACATGCTGCTGTTTCTGGATAGTTTTGCTGAAGAACCTAATATTCTTTAGTGAAATTTAATTTTATAATGAAGAATTGTAAAGAAGAGGGTGGATTACTGGCTAAAAATTATGAAAACAAATAGCATTAGTCTAAGTCATAGAGATTAGTCTAAGCCAATGAGATCTGGGCTAGCTGTCTGTCAACATGATGACAGGTTCACAAAATTCTCTGGAGTCAGAGCTGTGTCCTGTCTAAAATGTCACACATCATAGCCAGCCATTTTCTAAGTAAGGACTACCCATATGCAGAGGGACATTCTAAAATCAACCAAAACCCTGGAAACCATAACAAACAACCAAAGAACTTAGTAAAGAATTTTTAACAAATATCCTTGTCACTGCTGTTTACAGCCAGAAAGAAAGAAAGAAAGAAAGAAAGAAAGAAAGAAAGAAAGAAAGAAAGAAAGAAAGAAAGAAAGAAAGAAAGAAAGAAAGAAAGAAGGAAGGAAGGAAGGAAGGAAGGAAGGAAGGAAGGAAGGAAGGAAGGAAGGAAGTAAAGAAGGAAGGAAGAAAAGAAAAACAGACTGATTTACAGAAAAAGACGAAGACTAAGTTTTGTCCATAGGTCAATATTCCCTTAATACCTGTTTTTAGTGTGTTTCTATACTTATTAGTTTGTTTGTTTGGCATACAACATTGATAATTCCTAAAAAATCTTTTGTAATATAAGCCAAACTCAGAGAATCCTGAGAAATTCTCCTACTGTGAATAAATTTCCAGCTTATTATAAGTAAATTTAATAGGTACATTATTTTACATTCAGACAGTAATCTTATTAGTCATTTTCATACTGATTTAGTAGTTAGCCAACTATTAGCTTTCATTTGTTACAAAAAGCTCAGTTCAATATATCTTATGTAAATAAATTGTAAGAATAAATTATATTCAATAATATTGCATATGGGAATCTATAAAACTTATTTATTTTCCAGGAGATATCAGAACCACCATATTCCTCAATTTTCACCGGATCTTATATTTTGATATTCATATATCAAATATTCTTCATTTCAGAGATAAAATCTCATATCTTTCTTAAATCTCATACCCTCTTTGAATTATGCAAATAGACAATTCAGCTAATGATTTGTAAATCTTTTCACAGAACCAACTCTTTGTTTCACTGATTCTTTGTAAAGTTTTGTTTCTATTTTATTCATTCCACCATACCATATACTACTAATTTTAGATATTGTTTCTTCTTATTTCTCCATCATCTTCAGGTTCATCATCGAGCTAATAATTTGAGATATCTCAAAAAGATAGATTCATTATGTCCCAACATATTGATATGTTCTAGAGATTTTTAACTTCTTCTTCACTTAACCCTTCACTCATTTCTTGCTCAGTAGAGTACTATTTCTTCCAGGAATTTTCTATTTGTTCTTTCTTTTATTGTTGATATCTCACTTTTATTCCTTGATTTATTGATGATATCCCATTTTATTCATGCAGAATAAAAATATATTTTAATTTTCCTATATTTATTGAGATTTGTGTCATGATATGTTTTCTTTGTTTTGAAAAAGGTCCATTGGCCACTGAGAAGAATGTCTTTTAGTATTTGGTGGAATATTGTAGGTGTCTCTTAGGTCCTTTTCATCTTTGATATTATACAACTCCAGGGTTTCTTTATTATTTATTTGTTTGTTTTCCAGTTTACATTTTACAGGTGAATATTTGGTATTGAAATCACCCTCCGTCACTTTGTAGCGCTTTATCTGTGGTTTTAAATCTAATAATATTTCTTTTATGAAACTGTGTGCTCCTATGTTTTGTGCAAATATGTTTAGAATCCTAGCATCTTATGCTGTTTTATTTTTCCCTTTAGTGGGTATGAAGTGTCCCTTCCTATTTATCTGTATAGTCTTGTGCAAAGTCTGTTTGTCAGATATTAAAATGGTAACACTTGCTAGCTTCACAATTTCCATTTACTTGGAGTGCCTATTTTTATCATTTTACCCTAAAGTGGTTTCTTTTGTTAGTTATGAGATATGTTACATAGAGGCCACAAAAAGATGGGTTTTGATTTCTGATTCAATTTATTAGTCGGTGTCTCTTTACTGCTAAGTTGATATTAAGAGATATTATTATAATGTATTAATTTCTAGCATTTTGCTTTTGTGGTGTTGTATATGCCTTCCTTTGGTTCAATATTCTGTAATTATTTATTTGTTCTTATAAGTTTCTGGAAGTTTTTGACCTTTTCTTCAGACTTATGTGTTCCTTCCAGTATCTTTTGTAGAACTGGCTTAGTGATCATAAATTCTTTTTATTAAATTTTCTGAGACAGGGTCTCATATATCCCTTGCTGGCCTAAGACAAGTTATAGAGGTGAGAATGACCTTGAATGTCTGATCTTCCTGTTTCAAAGTACTAGGATTACAAATGTGGGCCCAACATCCTTTTACACTCAATGAAAACTCAGGGTATCTCTCATGGTAAACAAGAACTTTACAGGCTGAGCTACATCCCCAGTATTTTTTTTCAATTCATTGCTGCTTTAATTATAATTGTATTCATTTTAAGATCTTTACTCATTCATCAACTTCCCCATCATGACTTCCCTCTCTTTCTCTGATAAAACAATACCATTTTTCTGTGCAGGGGAATCCAGACAATCCTGGACTTCATCTGGCTTAAGGGTTATCATAAATATTAATTACTTTCTTGTCTTTGAATGTTTCTCTTTGATCTTTAGTTTATCTTTCAGTAAAATTGACTGAATTTCCCTTAATTCATGATACACTTTTGCTTCTGCTGCACATCTGCACTGTTAATATGCAATTCTCCAAGAAGAGAACATTTTAGGTTTACTTCCTCTTTCTCCATCTGATTCTAAAATTCTTAATTTTATAATTAAAATTCTAAAAGTCTTGTTGATGCCCATTACTCCAACAACTATAAAATACCAAGGATATGAAATGCTATCCTGTCTAGTCTTCATCACCGTATACTCATAACCTATCAACACTTTAACTTGGATGTTCCAGAATCAACTCCTCTGAAACAGTTGCAAGACAATATTTTTCTATCCCTCCCAGTAAATGTCCCAAAACTCTTGCTGTCCACCAGAGTGCTTTTTCCATCTGATTGCTACTATTTATCTTTTATTCATTTCAAAAGTCCTTGTAGCTACTCTTAATAAATCCTTCTTCCTTATTCACCAGATCTACAGTATGGCCACAAGATGGCACATACATATGTCACTTGAAATTACATTTTTCTTTTTCTACCTCCACCATACTTTCTGACATAGATTAAAAGCATCTCTAACTTACAGGATAAATTTCATCTCCTAACTAGTTCACTTTACTTTCTGTTTTTAATTTTTTTAACAGAAATAATATAATACATATCAATAGAGTAACATTACTTTTTGACATGTGTTTAACAGAAATATTAGTATACATACTAATAGAGTATGTGTATATATATATATATATATATATGTGTGTGTGTGTGTGTGTGTGTGTGTGTGTGTGCGCGCACACACACACATACTGTGATTTTTAAATCAAGGTGAACATATCTACCTTCTCATTTATCATTTCATTATAGTAAAATACTTCAAACCCTTTTTATATGATTTTAAAATAGAAAGTCCATTACTGTTATACTCCTGCCTCTCTTCAGTTTGTTCTTTGTTCTACAGCAGTAGGGATATTTTCACAGAGGAAGTCAGATTCTGTTCCTTTTTCACACAGTCTACACACTGGATTTCCATTGCTTTGGGATAAAAGGTGGTATCTATCACTATTATTAGCTATTATTTTTCTAGATCTCAGCTATTCATCAATCCTTCACTTTTCATTCAGAATTAATTTCAAATAATTCAGGCTTTCAATACACATTTATTAAATGAAATAGAATTTTCTGCATCTTTTTTTCTGCATGTATATGTATTACCACATGTGTTCCTGATGCGAACAGAAGCCAGAAGAGGGCAAATGTTCCTCTGGAATTGCAGTGGCAGTTGGTTGTGACCTACAATAAAGGTTCAGGGAACATTACCCAGTGCTTCTTCAAGAACAGAAAGTCCTCTTAATCAGTGAGCCAAGTTTCCAGCTTTTATCTGCTTTTATTTCCCTTCCATGACAACAGATCAGCTGTGTCTTTAGTCTCCCTCCTCTCAACAGCTGCCTCGTTTTGTTATTAATTAAATTTGTTCTTTGACTAGTCCATTCATGTTTACATGAATGATTATTCTCCTTCCTATCTTCACTTAACTATCTTTGGCTCCTGTTGACCTCCATCCACTCTTCTCTACAAATCTCTTTTACACATTCCCATTTATTGTGTTTTGTGACCTAGTTAGTTTAATCAGGGCTGTTTGTGTGACCATATGGTTCAAACTATCCATAAGAGCCTGGAGGCCCCAAGAGGACGTGATGAATTGAAAACGACTATTTCCCCTCTCCCAGAATCTATCACTGCTCAATAGTTTGGGAGTGTAAGGTTCTTTCTACTGGAGGGAATCCATGCCTACTATTTGCAGTCTGTTTGACAGCCCATTCTTGAGGAGGTTATAGGTTCATGGTGGCAACGCACTATCACTATTTAATTAAATTGATATAATGTAAAATGTCCTTTTAAATATCCTTGTTAATATTAACAGAAAAAAACACTGATTTCAGCCTTAATCAGAGAAACCTCTCTTTGTAATTAATGATAGAGAATATAGGCACTTATAACTACTCAAAATTCTGAGAATTGTGTTGCTCCAGCTCAAATTTAAACATTTATATTACCTCTCCTAATGCTCAGTGAGCACTGCGGAGGTATCTATAATTCCAGGAAGTATATATGAGCCAGAAGACAGATAAAGTGCTGCAAAATACCATCCTTTAGGCATGACAGAACCATTTCATTAACCCACAGCAATTACTCTTACTCAAAATGTGCTAGTGCAAAACTGGCTTTGTTAGTTATTAGTCATGCTTCATATTTTGAAGATATGCTTTTAAAAATCTTGTACCTCCCACATAATATTCCCTTTCTCAATTTTTTTTCAATTTAGTCCATTGTTAATGTGATTTTTAGAGGGTTTCATACATGAGCACTGTATCTATATCACACCATTCCCTAACTTCCTCCATTTGACTCCTCACAGGTACCCAAATTCATGATATATTCTTTAGCTATTGCTGTTATACGGACAACCAAACCTCTATTTGACTTTCCAGTATCATATTGAATGTTGGTACGTCTTTCAAACTAGTCCTGCAAAGAATTGATATTTGATAAATACATCATGTTCTTGTTGCTACTAGAGGTTCATTTTCAATTGTGCAACTTTGTGTATTCATTGGGTTATTTATTTTCTCTATTTGTAAACACATTAAGAATGTTTGTGTTTGAATTTGCACACACATACACACACACATATCCATAATATACATATATAAGACATACATATTTGTACAAGCACATGTTTGCATGTGTAAAAAAAAACAAAGCAAAACATCTGACTCATAGAAGATGTACAATATTTTCTCCACAATGAACTAAAAATGTTTATATTTTTCTTATTTCCAATAATTTTTTAAATAAATTCTAAAGTAGAATAACAATTTTATATCATTTTGACATGATTAAATATGTTGAAATGTACTATCCCTTCAGGAAATTCTGCAAATATTTTTTCTTACATCCAAATGACAACTCCAGAATTATTATTGTTAGAAAGTAAAAATTCATCAGATAAAAAATTATTTCTGATTATTTATAATCCTGAGTGAATGGGTTTATTCACTTTCTAACTATGATTTTTTTCTTGTTAATTATGTTTATATCTATTTCTTATCATCTTATTAGTGTCTTTGTATTTTGTGTGTTTAAAACAAGTTATTTACTTCCACAATAGTCTATGCTTCATTTAAAAAAAACAATTATAATATCTGTGCAATTCCATTCTTTTCATGTAGAGGTCTCATTTATAAATGTGGTTATTAAATCTTTCTTATGAATAAGGAAAAGTTAGAATCTGAGAGCAAAGTAACAGCAAGTTGCTAAATAAGGGTGATGAAGTTGATTTCTAGAAATGAGTTAACACATCTTCTCCATTTGCCTGGTGGCTCTATCATGAAAGCAGAATGGGAGAAATAAAAGAAATAAAGAGAAAGAACAGAAAGAAAGTTATCCCTGCAGTCGCAGTTCATAACTTATTACAGTTTTATAGCCTTGCCTTGTAAACTTGTCAAGTTCTGGTTTTAAATCTTAGCTCACCTCACAAAAGAAAATTGGTTAAAATGGTTTGGGCAGCTTGTTCTACTTTTCATCACTATATGAAGTAAAAACAATTTCTGTTTTGATATGAATTGCTCTTATGAGGTGGAAACTGAATACCATAAGAGACAAAGACACGTGCCATTGTTTCATGAATCTGAACCTGAATTAAAAGTAGCAAAAAAAAAGAAGAAAAAAAGGATATGGTATGAATGGAAATTTGGGTTCTCAGTCAATGTATGACTCTCGTTCTTTTCAGCTTCTTTTCAGCCATTGGGATCTTGTAATTCTTTCATATACACTGGGTCTTGAAGTTTTTAACTCAAAAGTCATATCATGAGAACATTCTAAAATATTAGATAAAAACCTAAGAGTCTTGAAGAGGTCATAGATGTTCTGTGAGAGAATTTCTAGCGAAGATATTTTTGAGTGTCTCATAGAAATAACTGGATTTTTCCTGTATCCTCCTCCATCTCAAACTTCAATTCTCAGATTCCATACACTGGCCACTAGCAGATTCAGCTTCAATGAGTTTGTGAGAAAGTTGTTTCTCAGCGTGAGGGCAGACAAGAAAAACAAAAAAGAGAACCATGGCTCTTCTACCTCTTTCCCCCTCTCTGTTTGCTCATGCATTGTTAGTTAGTGTCTTGTGACCACATCTTAGGCATCAACCTTCTTTCAAACTCCCAGCCTTGAAGTTCCTTCCTAAATGACTTTTATTTAAAAACCACAGTTACTACAACCTGTCTTATTACACAAAGCATCAAAATCTTTTTATAAGTATGAATTAATCTTCCATTTAAATTTTGTTCTCTGAAAACAAGTTTTCTGGGGAAAAGAAACCTTTCTTTGCATGATCTATATTAAAATACCTTGTCTGTTTCGCTGTGAATTTACATGGCAACCAACCTTACCACACTGTAGCTGATATATATTAATATTTCTAGTAGTTAGTAGTCTACATAAAAATATTTTTGAAAGGAAATACAACTGAGTGATAAAGAAAGAACATTAGTTAAGGACAAACTAAGAAAGGAAGTGAGGGAGAAAAGAAGAAAAAAGAGCTTGAAGGAAGAATTTGGTATTGAACTATACATTTCTGTAGACTTTAAAGGTGAGAAAATAATGTGGGGCTCTATCCCTGCATTTAGGAACATTTATTTGATGTGTGGGTTACAACCTTCAAATGTAAATGGACAGCTTTTCTACCACAGTCTGTCCAAAGGAAAAAGAAGGCTGCCTGAGGAACTGCTTCTGCATCAAACACATCAGGTAGTGAATTCATTTCATTTGCAGCACTCACAGTTTTGATAGGATGTTGCTGCTGGACCCTAAGCATCACAGCTCTTATGAGGCTTCTTGGTACCATTACACTTAACTTCATAGTTTATTTCATTTTTAGTTATGTGTATTTACTTGTCTGTGCATGAATTGGGTTCCTGTGGTGGCTGGAAGAACACACTGGATATTCTAGAATTGGAAATACAAGTGGTTTTCAGGTATCTAACATGAGTATAAGGAATCAAACTCTGATACTCTGGAAAGCTACCATGTTAATTGCTGAGGCAGTGATCTGCCCCTCCTTACACCTACTTTTAAATAAAGTAGTAGAATTTAATTATTTAGGGAATTAATTATGTATGCAGTCTAGGGCCTAACTTTCCTTGCTTCAAGTCCAATGCTCTTTCTTATTTACTGTCTCTTTCTTTATTTACCATGAAGTTTTAAATCTCTTCCCTTCAGTTCATTTATTTTCCACACCAACATCTATGTACACATCTCCTCAAATCCCTTGCAGTACACCCACAGTACATCAGGAGGAGTAGTGGAGCATTATGATAGGAGTCACCATCCACTCATTGCCAAGAAACAACTACTTCACCCATTTTGCCAGAGCGGTTCTCATATTCACTCTATAAGAGAGACAACAATTTTGCATTCATTGTAAGAATAAGTAAGCTGTCTGTAGTATGCAGTATAAAACCAAAGAACTGGAGCTGGAGATAATGCTCAGTGGCTAATACCACATAATGTTTTCGAGGAGGGCACAAGTTTATTTTGCACAACTTATGTCTAGTGGCTCACGGCCATCTTTAACTTTAGCTTCAAGTGATCTGATGTCCTCTTGTGGAGTGCATGGCCCATAGTCATACCTATACATATCCAAACCTAGATGTACACATGCACATATAATTTAAAATGAATATTTAAAAGGAAACAAAATAAAAGAGTTGACTCAAATTCCTGCCCTTCCTCTAAAGACATGACTTTGCTTTGTAACCTGGTATATGAATGAATTTCTCCAAAAACCCCTGCTTCCATGCATGTTTTGCTATTTCTGAACTCCTAATTACTCAGATATTAGAGGTTAAATTATGTATTACTAGGGGCTCTGGATACAAGCATATCATTTCAAAAGTAGTTCTAGAGAAAGGAAAGACTTTATAAGTCTCTACCTAGAGACTTTAGTCAAGCTTATGCAAAATTAAACCTTTTGCTATGCATATTACATACCAATATAAAGAGATCCTATCTGGAAAGGCAAGAGAATCAAAACAGATGTTGATGTATCTGTGTGCTCTACTTAACAGTAGTTATACTGCACGTACAAGTATTAGCAAGAGAAGGAAGATGAATAGAGTACTTAAAACAGAGTCAAAAGACAGGGAAGAAGAATATGCATATCGCTGTATATTTCACCGAGAAAAATATTTTACTAATGCTGCTAATTTTGCCACAGATAAAGTGTAAATGTAAAAGTATAAATAAAGCACAACTCATTAGAGATTGGATTCATGTTTGTTAGGAACTAAATAGCAAAGCTGAAGATCAAACTTTCTTGCTCCTTGACTTGTCTTTTTCTTTTACGTGGAGAAGTTGACTTTATTACACAATTCACTGAGTAAATTACCATGGCATTATCCTAGCCTGTTGCCATGCCTACTGAACTATTAAGACACAGTAACACTTACATCAGAACAGGTTTTATTGTAAGCAATATTTAACATACAATCCGAGTGTGTGGACAACTTTAATCCAAGAATTTGAGAGGCAGAAACAATGAATGTTTGAGGGTTCAAGGTCAGCCTAGGCTTCATAGTGTATTTCAGGCCAGCCAGAACAACAAAGTGAGAACCTGTTTTAAAGCAACGCAAAACAAGATAAAATAATGCACCCTGTAATGGAAATGAGCAGAAATTCATAAGAAGGCTGGGGGAATGTGTCTTGAATCTCCTTTCCACTGGTACAGATAAAGAAATGTTTCATAAAATATTGAAATATTAACACAGCCAATTTTCCTAGACAAAGTTCACAGGATCATGTAGAGTTGGGGTGTCTACAGTTTCATATTTCACAAGGACATCCAATAAATGGTCAGGGTCATTTATGTAATTTACAATTCCCTGTTCTCATTTTAGAACCATTAGGAAAGGCAAGGCCTCTGCACATGCCCAGGCAGGTACAGAAGTGAATTGTCTGAGAGATTGTTCCCTGAATTTTCTAAAGCCTGAAGCATCTTCACATACAAACTTCTGTACTGTAGACAATCTGCTGGTTCTCTTCTGTGCAAATGATCCTTATAGGTTATTTGTCCAGAAGCAACTACATCCCTGCCTGGACAGCAGAAACCAGAACTGAAAGAGAGTTGCTTGGTTCAAATTTTAAACCAGGACAGAATTTGACAATAAAAACTTAACTGAGTTTAACATATTTAAAAATTGTAGACATTACCAGTAAATACATTTTATTATATATCATGAAAAAGGGATATTTCCAAAATCTAATACTTTTTCAAACTTCTAAAAATTTAGTTGTAGTCATGTGTATCATTTAGAAAGATATAGATGCTAAAAATATCCACAAATTAATTTAGAAAAGTAGTTACTCTCTTAGAGGTATCTTACAGTTAACTTCAAAAATAGCATGTAAGTTATCATCCCAGAAACCAATAATGTCAAATAGCCAAAGTTATTTCAGGGCATGGAAATGAATCGTCAAGTAAAGATGCTTGCAACCAAGCCTGATGACCAAATTCAATCTCTAGGACAAACATGGTAGAAGGAGAGAACCAACAAAAATAAATGAAGTAAGTTTTTAAAGTTTAAAAATAGTCAAATATCACTGGAAAAGAGTACGACGAGGGCTCATCCTTGCGCACACCCTCTCTATGAGCCTCTTTAAAAGTGTAAACATCACACTTTCCCCTAAACATAAGATTTATCATAAAGGTCATGGGTATGATTAATTAACAAGGTGTATGGCTTTTAGACTTTTCTCAGCTCAAAATGAACCTCCCTAAACTCGAGGATGCCACAGTTGAGGCTGAAAATTATATTCCCCCTAGAGTGACTAACCCCAACCATATTATTCCAAAAGGAGCACATTCAGGAGAACAAAATTTTGTATGCAAACTGGGTACTTTGTTGTTATGTGCCCAGTATTCCTGTGCTGTCACTCAGCCAGTGGCTCTTGATTCCACGATAGCAATTAGTTCCAGTTCCTCATACTGTTTACTCTCCTTCACAACCAGTTTCATCAAAGCCTCTGAAAGAGACCAGCAGAACTAGTCAGAAATTCCAGTGTCTCAGGGCCCTCTCTCAACTGCTCATCATTTTTGACCTACTCCTAACAGCATGGAAACTGCTTCATGATGTTAGATTTGTGTTTTCTTAATGTTGCTTTTATTTTTCTAATACTATGGTAACTAAATGCTTCTACCGATGTCTATGAAAATAATATATATGAATTCTGTTTGCTGGATTCTGATATTTACATAATGCCAAGTCACAACAGAAATTCTAATATTTTAATTGAAGTGTTTCACAATTAAAAAAGATTCTGCAAATTTGGATACAGATTTTATTGTTACTTGAGCAAAGTAAAATGTGTTTTGATTTTGTACAAAGACATAAACATGAAGAACATACAACATACATCACATCTGTGTATCCCTTGTCTTTGTAAAGCTGAGTTGAAGACAGCGTGTGATAATGAATATAAAAGCCTGATATGCCATAAAGGTAAATACCAGCCACCATTATAAAATAAATACTTTAAATGAATGAAATGATTCTTTCCTGCTGTGCAAATTACTGAATTTTGTTTCTTTGTTATGTATTGTAGGAAAACATTTCCTATTGACTGATATACAGTTTAAATGGGAACTATATATAAACTCTTCTGCCAACTAAACAAAAATAAACTAATCTATAATTTAAAAAAATAGCCACATTTTATTAGGTTTTTCACATCATTATTTTCTCTTAAACCTCGGAGCACTTTTAGAATTTTCTTCTTGGAAAATAGAAGGCATAAATAATATTTTCTAGGAAACTGATATGAAATGAATCCCAACAATAGTCAAAGCAATTCTTTTTGCATTATGATACAGATTTCCCCATGACAAAGAAAGACATACAACAGTCTGTACTTATATTTGATTTTCATCTTTGTGACTGCACTCAGTCATAATCTAATTCCTCTCAAAATACTAAATTCCCATTGATCTTAGGGCCTCAGCTCATAACTATTTTGAAAAGTCTGATCCCATCTTTGTTGCGCAAATGTTGACAGTTTCAAACACTACATTTCGCTTTCCTTCAGGCAACATCTGTGCAAACTGATAAGAAAATCTGATATTCCAGTCTTTAACATTAGTGTAAGTGAATGTCTGTTCTTCCTTTGCAGGATGACCCAAACTTTGGCACTGTGAGAAAGTTTTAGGCAAGGACCACTGCCTCTGGGTGCCCTTCAACAAGATGTTGTGCTTCTGAGTCCTGGTCATTGAACAGATAGGGTGCATTGCTGCATGCTGGCAGACTTCTGCTTTGATCTGTGCTGTGTTATGCTGTGGGTGCGGGATTCTTCTATGCCTCTGTTATGGATTCATCTTCATCTAAGTCAGAACTCATAATTGGTCTTTAGGAACAAAAGTACGGGACCTGAGGCTTTCCTTAAAATGACAATGAGTAATATATCTCTACCTATATGTCTCAGACTGATTAAATATGATCTACTTTAAGGTAACCCTTAAATGGTTCTCAGCTCAGTTGAACACATTTTAGCCTGCTAATATTTGCTGTGTTCCAACCAGACATGTCTCCAAACTTGATATACCCAATGTAAAGAACAGTATGTTTTGATACCTCACAGGCCCACTAGGGCCCCTCCCACAGAGAGCACCAACATACTAAAATGACCCTCCAAAAGGAAATAACTTCTGAAGACAATCACAATCACTTTACTAGACATGTTTAGACCAACTATGATTATTATCATTCTTCCATCATTTATCACTCTCAAGTGGACAGGTCTGGTTCTTTTCATACAGGTTATGTGGATCTGAACTTGGGTTTTTATGCTTATGCAGTAGGTATTTTACCTACAGAGCCTTCTCACAATCCCTCAACAGAATCTACATAGGAAAGATCAGAAGTCACTGACACCTTTCCTAAAGCATTTGAATGTGATGTAAGGGTGCTGAGATCCAGAATAAATAGCAGATTAATGGTATTCCTCTGTCCCCCCCTACAAGTACATGCACATGAATTATGTGTAACATATATCAAATGAACAAATAATTCTTTTCAACATATATCCAAAACTGCTGGACTATGTGGCTTCTCTTACTTTAATTTTTGAGGAGCCTTCCTTTTGTTTTCAACAGAAGTCCAAAACAGTCCACATATACTCCAGTTTCTCCACACGTTAACATTTGGAGAATAACTGTCTAACATTTGTTATTTTCTATATTTTGAAGTTCTTAATAGCCGTCTTGATTAGTTCAAGGAAATATATTATCATGTTTTGTTTTGTTTGTTTTGCTTCTTTGTTTTTGTTTGTTGTTGTTTTTATTACAGACAAGGTCTCTTTATGTAGCACTGGATAGCCTAGATCTCATTACATAGACCAGGCTGGACTCAAACCTACAAATCCCTGCAGGCCTCTGACTCTGGAGTACTGAGATTGCAGGCATGCATCATTATGCCCTACTTTCATGGTTTATATATGCACTTTTCTAATGATTACTCATGTGAACATGTCAGTGCATCATCTTTTATCTTCCTCTTCTAAGCTATTTTACCGTTCTATTTATTTATTTCATTGATCTCTATCCTTCTGATAACCTGGCAAATGGATTCTGATCAAATTGCTGGTTATTAATATTTATATTCATATATTCTTTAAATGATTCTCATTGATTTTAACAAATATTTCATGTCTATTTTATTTCCAGAATGGAAGTTGTTAGGCTGAAGCCAAGCACCCCAGCACTGGAAGTGTGAAGACAATGTCCTAAACAGAAGGTCTCTGGCTAGGTGAACAAAATTCTAAGTTGGGTCTCTGTTCATTGCAAAAGTGGATTTCCTAAGTGGTTTTCTGTTTACCAGGAACCACTCTTAATCTTACCCCAAAGGTTAAGTACTTCAGGTAAGGGTAACTAGTTCCTGGTCAGTCTGCATAGACTGTGTGAGCACAAAGATCCACCCCCCTTGTTGTCATATAAAATCTGTTTGCTTTTCTGCCATTTTGCTTTTTGTTTCTGTCCCAATGGAGATAAACTTGGTAGTTTGCACATTTCTTTCTACTACAATGTGGTCTAGTTTTATGGTTCGACCATACCCTCACTTACAGGAGGTAAACTACATGAGGAAGATATGACTTCTATTCATTTACTGTTCTGACACATGCTAGATGACCCCTAAATATTATCAAATTTCTGACATGATTGTGTGAATCTAGTGTTCTTTGGTTTTTGCTAGGCTAGAGGCAGTCTTTGCAAATAAATTGCTAAAATCACTTAAAATTAATTGCCATCATTTGCTTTTCCTGTGAGCTTTCTCATTATTGGGCCCAGAAGGAGAAAAATAGTATTGTGAGATGGCTAATTTTAATCTAGCACCAACTATTTTTAGATATTAAGTGGAAAGCAATATAGCATGTCTTGATTACTGATGAGAAATAAAGCTTCAGAGGGCATCCGACTTGTTCAACTGAAGTCAGCCAGTGTGAGTTGGAGTTGATATGCATAATGGCTGAAGGGCCTTTGCTTTCAGTTTTTGGTTTTTGGTTTTTTTGTTTATTTGTTATTTGTTTTATTTCTACAGAGAAGGGATGAGTGAGAGATAAGGTCTTTTTCGTGAACTGGTTGTAGACTCTGCCATTATGCTACAGCTGACAGTAAAAAAGTAAGTTCAGTGTTTCAGTGCGCTTAAGATCCTGAATTATAATGTTCCCTGAAAGAATACCAGAGGATAATAAGTTTTATACATGTTTTTAAAGATAAAAGTAAATGTATGCATTGTTTCTCCATTAACTAATCCACTGAACAGGAATATGTAAATTACCATCCTCAAGAGGGACTTTTTAAAGCTACATGTACAAGATTTTCTAGGTGTGTAAGAATTACAGTAATCTGATGCCCTTTTGTTTACATTAAATATATTGGCTCCAAGGCAAATCATAACAATTTCTACATTTACCAACACTTTTGGCAATTCAGTAAGAAAAATATGCTCAATTATAAAATGCTTATTTTCCAGGAAAGAAAATGTAAGAAATTTAATATTCACATTCCAGAATTGGCATATTACTTAATTTCATAAAGTACATGATACTAATAACTTTCTTAATTAGTACATTTAATATCTATTTATCCAAATTTGATAATGGATGTGCTACAGTAGATGGTTTATTATTGATCACTCATTTACCTATTGTTGCATCTTTAATTCATAGAGATAATAGACCCCCAAGCTAATATACGTACAACTTTGCTTAAAACAATCAAATGAAAATATGAAGTTTGTCCAATGTCTAATTAGAAGAAAAAGAGCAGGGATATGCTATACATCTAAATTAATCATTTATTGTTAGCACAAAATTTATCTTTCTATTTTCAGGTAGTGGGGCTAAAAGAAGAAATATTTATGTGTTAATAAAATTATTCACTAATAAAGTAAAGTAATGTTTTCTTTTGTAATATAGTTTAAAGATTTTAATGTATCACTACTTGAAATTCTTGTATAATTAATATGTATATTTAAAGAGAAAGAGATGTTATTTTAATACATAATAAACTTTTAATACACATAATGAACTGGTTTCCAAAATCAAATAATGAACATTTCAATTATGTCATGGAGGTTACATTGGTTTGCATATGTTTGATAAGAACATCTAACATCTTTACTCAAGAAAATTCTACTGAATTGATATTAACTACAGTCTTCTGCTATTCACTGAATCTCTATATTATTCATTCCACACAATAATAATGCAATATGTTTCTGATTGATTTCTTATTTCCAGCCTTTACCTTCATCTACAGTACACAGAGCTTTATTTTCTTTTTTTCTCCCCACCTTTCTCTGTCTCTCTCTCTCTGTCTCTCTCTCTCTCTCTCTCTCTCTCTTTCTGGTGGTGGTGGTGGTGGTGTGGGCATTAAACTAAATCTTAGGCTTTGTATAAGCTTGGTCAGTGCTTTGAACTAAGTTCCATTCCCAGCCTACTTTTCCATACATAAGACTCAGGAAACATTGTGGAAGAGAGGATTATTTTGTGATGTGTCTCCTAGTAATGTGAGAAGCTACATTCATAAACTCTCATCAATATGACTGTCTAAACATGAACTTAACAAGATATAGGCAAATAAAAAATGCTGAAAGTCAGAGAAATAATCTTCTCTAGGGAAGAACACAGCAGTTGGTGATCCAATAGAAAATCATAAACCCTCAAAACATACATACAAGTAATATTATGCATACATATATTAATCATATATATGTACATTTATATTGTATATGTAATTACAATTAATGAAGAAAAGATCATCCATTTGAACAGGAAAGAATATGGAATATATGTTATAGAGGAATAGGCCTGTGTGATAGCTAGGAAAGGTCTATATTCTAAGAGTTTATATGAAGGAATCATACTCAATGGCCTAAAGGGTCTGGATGGAATGTAGAAGAATGTTAAGAATGTAATCCCAGTGTTCAGAAAGCAGTGGTATCACACACCTTTAATCTCAGTATTCAAAAGTAAGTGGTGATCCATGCCTTTAATCGCTAAGACAGAAAGTGAATGTGGAAGCAGACAAAGGAAGAAGAAGCTAAGAAAGAATCAATGTCACACAGGAATTGGCATCTGAGAGTGTCAGAGTGATTGGCAGGCAAAGTGACTAATGAGAGGAAGGGTTAGCAGAGTGAGTCAGAGTGAGGACATGCCCAACTCTTGCAGTATAAAAGCAGATTCTCAGCTCAGAACAATCAATTACAGTCAGTTACAGAGGCAGTATGAGGCAAGCAGTCTGAAACAGGCAGACAGGGGACAAGGCACAGAAACAATGAAGCATTCTGACTGCTTTTATATAGTGAGTTGGGTGTGTCCTTACTCTGACTTACTCTGGGAACTCTTTCTCTGATTCTTCACTTTGTGTGTTCTTTACTCTGATTCATCTAAGAGGTCACTCTGCCAATTCTTCACTCTTAAATTTGGGATTAAGGTCTATACTCACTCTGTACTTCACTCTGCCTCTGACATTCTGCTTCTCAGTTGACTAGCATGCTCTGACTCAATCTCCTTCCATTCACTCTATCTCTTAACTCTGAACTGACTGTGAACTCTGAACTGAGAACCATGAACTGAGAGCCATGAACTGGGAACTGTGATCTACTTTTGAACTGACTGCTTCTTTTTACATTCTGAAAGCTGGGATTAAAGTTGTGTTCAATTGCCTTCTGAGTTGGGTTACTTTAAAGGTGTCTGCTGCTTTCCAAGTTAATCACACAGGCAATGAATGTGATCCTTTCCCAGAGCAGCCATATTATGATTTGATATTCCTCTACATTATATTCACTCCTAATATAAATAAATTGTGAGTTTTCCCCAAGTAAAAGGACTGTTTAATCAGTATCTCAAAAATTTTTGAAATATAGTATAATATCTTAGAATAAAATTATAGTAAGTAGTCTATGTTTCTAAAATTTGAAGTCTTTTAATTTCTATAATAATTACCTAGGAACTTTTCAGTACAGAGTTCTAGATTTCTTTAGGATTGTATTTAGTAATCTTTAGACAGAATATGATTTTGCCTAATTTTACATAAAAGATTCATAATGCCATTTTGCCATGACATATATAGAGCTTGTAATTAAATGAACAGTAGCATTGCTGTCTAGTTCAACTGATATGTAATCATCTATACATTAACATGCACACAGAGAAAAATGAAAAAGAGTTAGGAAAGTTAAAATCTATCAACAACCCAATATGTTTATAAAAATATAAAATAATTCTCAGTTGAGAAAAAAGATACACTAACATTTGTAAGGCAGATTTATAGTGATATATCCTGTAAACTAGTGGAAGAGCAAGCATGTTTCTTTCATTAGAGCCTCAGCACTTATGAATTCCTTGAAAGAAACTTAAAATCAATTCAAAGTGAGTTTTTATTGACATGGTAATGTTTCCCATTTCTGCACATGCTCTGATACATGAGAACAATGACAGAATTTCTAAGATCCAGGCTTGGATCAAGCCTGCTGTGGCAGTGTATACCCTGGCCTCCTGGGAAAGTCAATGACATGTATTATTCTGTATGTATAAGAACTTATGCACATTTATTATTATACTTTTTATTATATAAAAAACTTTGAAAACTTCTTATGTACAGGTTTATATACAGAATTATCTTAATAATGAAGTCAGAACATTGAACTTTCCTGCTAGCCTCCAAACAAATTTGTTTTACATCTCTTAAATTTTCTACTGTTAATAGCAAAAAAGGAAAAAGAAAATCATAAGTACTGAAAATATGCTTAAATACATGTTGTAATGAAACTCTTCCTTTGACTTGAATCTTTTACTCACTTATTTGATTCATCAATATTATATTACAGCATGAAAGTCTTCAGATTCAAGTAAGCTAAAATATTCTATGGGCTAGGCTACTCCTCATATATCCTTCACTTGTTTACAAATCTATATACATATTTAATATGTTCATTCTACATATACGTACATTTTTACTTTCTGAAAAATACTCTGTGGAATTCTAGTCTGTGTGCCTCAGTCTCATTTTGTGTTACTGGGAAAATTTCCCTGACCAAAGCAGTTAGAGGAGTAATGCTTTATTTCAAGAATACACGACATAATGATGCCATAATGAATTCAGAGCAGCAGATGAATGTCCATGTCCTGCCAGCCCTCCATCTCTACAGTGCTGAGTTCCACAGCACTTAATGGTGCTAACCACAGTGGGTGGGCTTTTTCACTTCATATAATATAGGCAAGGTAAGTACACATAGGCATGAACAAAGGCCTCTTCCCCCAGTGATTCTAAATTGACAATTGTGAAGAAATTCCATATCTATATCTATATCTATATCTATATCTATATCTATATCTATATCTATATCTATATCCTTTTTCATCCCAGCAATACATAGCTTCCATGTCATTTTCTAGTCCAAGAGATACATTGATTAGCAGAAAGTAAGTGGATTAATGTTTTATTTCATTAATATTGATTTTACATGACTGTATTTGCTTATTGGTTACTTGGGATTTTTCCTTCATTGCTCTTTCATCATTTTTGTCATATTTTATATTGGCTTTTATGCATTTTCATGCATTTTGAAAAACAGCACTGTGAATCATATGCTTTGCCTATATGTTCTTCAAATCAGTGCCTTCTACTTTGTGGACATTTATAATATTGATAAATAGCATATTTTTGATATTTTATAAACTTATATTTTCTTTGTTATACAGTTTTCCCCTCTTGCTATAATTTACATAAAAATACCCTTCATTCTTTTTACCACTGTGTTTACTTAAAGGATATAGATTCTTAATTCTAAAATTATTTAATATAAGCCACACATGAAAAATGTATATGGTAATTTTGAACTTTCTTGTACTCATATTAAATAGCAGTACACAAATACCTCAAATAAAATTTAATGTTAATTTAATGTTAATTCCAATCATTACTAATGTATCTCATATTTCATTCTTTTTTTAAGCTCTGGTGTTCATTTGATATAACATATCTCATCTTACATTAAGAATGTTTTGAGTGCCCAATAGCCACTTATGTCCAACATCTATCTTATCAGAACAGATTTTATCTACAGGATTGTTTTGTTCAGGATGATACAGTATTTATTAAAGGCAAGAATTTGCTGTGATAGTTTACCAAGATTCTGACACTCATTTATTGATTGCAGCACAGTACATGTGAAGGTTGTTTATACTTAAGCAAGGACTAGAACATCCAGCTTGCCACAACCTGTTATTCTGGGATAGAAAAGGGTGACTCACATATTGCAAATGCATGAACACAGCAGATAATAGAATGAGGAAACAAAACACACTTTTTCCAGATTTTGTTTATAGGGCTAGAGAGATAGCTCAGCAGTTAGGAACACTGACTGCTCTTCCAAAAGATTTGGGTTCAAGTATCAGCATCTAATTTATGACTAAAAAGCATCTGCAAATCCAGCGCCTGAGGATTTGATGACCTCTTTTGGTCTTGGTAGGTACTGAATGTACATGATATAAGCAAATCACCCATACACATTAAAAAGAAAAACTGATTAAACATCATAAAGGCAATTTACAGCAACCCACAGCCAACATCAAATTAAATGGATAGAAACTCAAAGCAATTCCACTAAAATCAGGAACAAGACAAGGCTGTTCCTGATACCTATTCAATATAGTACTTGAAGTTCTAGCTAGAGCACTCAGATAATAGAAGGAGATCAAGGGAATACGAATTGGAAAAGAATAAATCAACGTATCCTTATTTGTAGATGATATGATAGTATATAAAAGCAACCCCAAAAACTTGACCAGGAAACTCCTACAGCTGATGAACAACTTCAGTGAAATGGTTAGCTACAAAATCAACTAAAAAAATCTGTATCTCTTATACACAATGACAAATGGACAGAGAAAGCAATCAGTCAATCAACACCCTTCACAATAGTCACAAATAACATAAGGTATCTTGGGGTGACTCTAACCAAGCAAATGAAAGCCTTGTGTGGCAAAAACTTTAATCCTCTGAAGATGGAAACTGAAGAAGATCTCAGAAGATGGAAAGATATCCTAAGCCTCGGGTTGGTACAATTAACATGGTAAAAATGGCCATCTTATGAAAAGCAATCTACAGATTTAGTGCAATCCCTATCAAAATCCAACATAATACTTTACAGACCTTGAAAGGGCAATACTCAACTTCATATGTAAAAATAAAAAAAAATCATGTTAGCTAAAATAATCCTAAAAATATAAAAGAACTTCTGGAGGTATCAACATCCTTGACCTTAAGCTGTCCTATGGAACTATGTTAATAATAACCACATGGAATTGGCACAAAAACAAACATGAAGATCGATGGAACTGAATAGAGGATCCAGACATAAATCCACACACCTATGGACACTTGATCTTTGATAAAGAATCCAGAAACATATGATGGAAGAAATAAAGCATATTTAACAAATGATGCTGGTTAATTGAATGTCTGCATGAAGAATAATGTAAATATATCTGCATATATAGCCCTGCACAAAACTCAAGTCCAAATGGTTCACAGACCTCAACATAAAACCAGATACACTGAATCTGATAGATAAGAAAGTGGGGACAAGCCTTGAATGCACTGCACAGGAGACAACTTCCTGAACAGAAAGCAAATGGCTCAGGCACTAAGATTAGTGATTCATGAATGGGACCTCATGAAAATGAAAAGCTTCTGTAAGGCAGAGGACACTGTCAACAAGACAAAATGGCAGCCTACAGAATGGGAAAAAGTAACTCTACTTCTGATAGAGGGCTAATAAGAAAATATATAAAGAACTCAAGAAACTAGACATCAACAAAACAAATAATCCAATTAAGTGCAGAACTAAACAAAGAATTCTCAAAAGAGGAAACTCAAATGGCTGAGAAACACTTAATTTTTTTTAAGTATATACTTAGCCATCCATGAAATGCAAATCAGAACCACTTTGAGACTATCTTACACCTGTTAGAAGCAGCTCATGTTGGTGAGGATATGGAGCAAAGAGAAGACTACTATATTGCTAGGAGGAGTATAAGCTTGTATAGCCACTGTAGAAATTAATATGATGATTCCTAAGGTAATTGGAAATCGACCTACCTCAAGACCCAGGATACCATTTGGGGGCATATATGCCAAGGACATTCCATTCTACAAGGACACTTGCTCATCTATGTTTACAGCCATTTTGGTTCATAATAGCCAGAAATTGGAAACAAGATGGATGCCCATTAACTAATGAATGGATAAAGAAAATGTGGTACATTTATAGAATAGAGAACTACTCAGCTATTTAAAAAATGACTACATGAATTTTACAGGCAAATGGGAGGAACTAGAAAAAAAATCATCCTGAGTGAGGTAACTCAGTCCCAGAAAGACAAACATGGTATGTACTCACTTATATGTGGGTATTAACTGTTAAGTAAAAGACAAAGATGGTGCAATCCACAATCCCAGAGTGACTATGCAACAAGAAGGGCTCCAGTACGGACACAGAAATCTCTCTGGTAAAGAGGATGCAGGAGAGACAGGGAATGATGGGAAGGGAAAGAGAAGGGACCTGGAAGGGATGTAGAAGGGATAGAGGGAGAGAATATATAGAAAGACAATCGGAATTGGGGGACTTTTAAGGAAGAATTGGGAGGTCTAATGTAATAGACACTCACGGGAATCAACAAAGGAGATTCTAGCAAAGATCACTGGTAATGGAGGTCAGGGAGCCTAAACAGGGTATCTCCTGTAAGAAGACAAGGCGTCTAGTGGTGGGACTGGGATACCATCCCAGCCACAAAAACTTCAACCCGTGGCCTATCCTTTCTGCAGGATTCACTAGGACAGTGGAAGGGCAGAACACCATGCTAAAGGAGGGAAACCATGATCAATACACCAGGACAGGACAGGAACTAGAATCTGGACAGTCAGGACAGGACTACTATTGTTATTTTACTCTCTTCATAGATTAATGCCTAGCTCAATCCACAACAAAGGGGATCCTCAAAGCAGTTGAAGGGAGCAGATGCAGAGGCCCAGGGCCAAACACAATGCAGAGCTCGGGGAACCCCACAGAAGTGGAGGAGGGATTGCTGGGACAGAGGGGTCCAGGACATCAGGAGAACAAACCTCATGGGGTCAACTGACCAACACTCTTAGGGGTTCACAGAGCCTGGAATGACAGACATGGAACATTCTGGGTCCCTCAAATATGCTTTTAGTTTGCCTGACCTGGTGCTCTTACAGAACTCATACAGACTGGAATAGGGTGGTATATCCCTGAACCTCTTTCCTGCTCTTGAGTACCTTGCCCTGCTATTGGGTTGCCTAGTCCAACATTGAAGTGGGGAATTGTGCCTGACACTGTCCCATCTTGTTGTGCCATGTTTGAGCAGTAACCCTGGGAAGATTGCTGTTTCTTGGGGATAGGCAAGATGGGACTAGATCTGAGGGATAGTGATGTGGAAGGGAGCTGGGAGGACTGGAGGGAGGGGCAAAAGGTGTTGGAATGCAATATATGAAGAAGAAAAATTTAATTAACTAATTAATTAATTAAAAATAAATAAAATTAAAATGATGAAAATAAAAAATAAAATAAAATTTTAATTTTTAATAAAAATATGTAAATAAGTAAATAAAAATAAATATCTCAGCTCTCCCATGCTTTTGGAAGAAATGAGCCACATGGCCAAAAAACTATTGGAGAGGCCATTATTACAATGCTACATTTTAAATACACCCAAGTACACGGGGCATCTATCAGTTCTGTGAATGTATCAATAAATCTTTTAGTATTTTTACTTTACTTGTGTTTTAAAATTTGTTGTGACAGAATATTTTAATCATTTGATACCTAAAAACATTCTTCATCTCTTTAGTACTTTTATTTATCTGTATTTTCTAACAATTAAAGGATGTCAAAGAAAGATACCCCAAAATGCACAACTCTGTTATATTGATTATTCTGTGGGCCCCTGGTCAGCTTATTCAGAAGTTAAGGCACTTAATAAATAATGGTCAGGTTTGGTTCTCTGATCCCAGGCTCCTTGGTTCTCTCAAAGCAGGTCACAGAGATTACCATGAGATATAACCATAGGATCCTTATTCCAGAAAGAAGGTAAGGTTATTATAGAATATTGATACTTAACTCAAAATAAATTTACATTAAGAAACTCATAAAATTAAACCTTAGCTTTGAAAAGTCTCTCTCAAGCATTTCTTTACCATAATTTCTAAGATTCACTTTTATTGTTTTTGATTTGGTGTGTGTGTACATGTGTGGAGGTGGGTATATATATATATATATATATATATATATATATATATATATATATATGTGTGTGTGTGTGTGTGTGTGTGTGTGTGTGTGTGTGAGTGTGTGTGTCTGTGTGTGTGTGTGTGTGTGTGTGTGTGTGTGTAGAGGTATGTGTGCATCATAGGCGACTAGAAAGCTCAAAGGCATGGATTTCTTGGTATTGTAGTTATAATGAATGTGAGCCAACTTTTTGAGTATTGGGGTCAGAATCTGTGTCCTCTGCAAAAGAAGTAAGTTCTCTAAGTGCTATTATTTCTCCAGCCCTACAAAAAGTTCCTACATTTAAATTAAATAACATTTATTTGTCTGACAATGTCCATGCACATTTTTCATTCTATGGATAAAGTTATATGATCATTTGGCCTTCCCTGCTTTTTAGATTTTCCTTCATGGTTTTCTATGCACACAAAAAGTATCAGTGAAATTTATGTTTTTCTTATACGTGGCATTTGTCCTGTAAGTTTATGGTGACAAATAATTAGATTTCTTTTTCACACTCTTTGAGTGAACAGTCCAGAGAAGTTGTCATTTTAAATTTACTTAGTCAGGAATGTACTTTAAGGTTCATCCTGGTATCTGATATTCACTATCTTGTCATATTAGTCAAAACTGATAAAAAAAATACTGTCTCATTTAAGCAAATTAATGAGTTGTACTTTCACACCCAAATGTATACATACCTTACAGCTCTCTTGTGCTGGGAATAGATTTTAATTCTTTAAATTGTTATTGTAACACTTTATTTATTATATTTTATTATTTCAGATTTTCAGTTGTTATTTTTACATTAGTAGTATGTATATTTGTCTTATGGATATGATTAACTTTATATGTAACAATTTAAAACATCTATTTACCATTAAGTTCTTTTCAGCTCTATGCCTCATTATTGGTAATGTCATGTAGAATTCAAGGCCTGTCAACAGTATTAAAAATCCTACTGTTATGATTCATTCTTCTGTTATCTTTAGTATCTGTTATTATTGGTGTAGATTAATTTTGCATAAAGAAACAAGAGACTTTTGATAGTCACTATGTGACATGAATTCCTAATGATCTTACTTTCAAAATGTCACATATAAAACTATACCAGGTCATAATGACTTATATATACTGACATGACCTAAGAATGTCTTCCTTAATAGACTTACATGATCCAGGAATATCTTCCTTGATGTCTCTGATGACTATATTATTTTACTAAAGACATAGCTTTCTGAATCTTCAGCCTGATATTCTACAGACTTAGACTGAGCTACCTGGCACATAAGACATAAGGTATCTTCGCCTGGAAAAAAAAATGTGGTATATAACCAACACAGAGCTACGTTTGCATTAGAACTTCAACTATGGACATCTGTAAGTATGGAGAGTTAAAATGTTACAGATGCATAGCCAAAGTTATCTTGGGATAATTTAGCCTTTTGAAATAGTCATTTGATAACCTTTCTTCCTATGTGGTTTAATACTTGTGACTGGAATTCTAAATTATGTGCAAAGATTTCTGCAACAGATCTACTTCCAATAAAATCTGTGTTTATCTTCAAATGCCTTCCCTAATCCTCCCATAACTACTTTAAAACAGTAAAAAAATAAATGTTATTTTGTTATTGTTGTTTTTAAGGGTGTGGCCACACATAAAAATATATATGGGCAGCACGAATTGTATTTTCTGTTTTATTTTTATTTTAAATGAGGACACAAACTTAGGAGGGGATTGTAGATTTTGATGTAGTCCTTGATTTAATTAATTATTCTCATGGGTTTATGGAACAGGACAATTTATTCGTTGCTAATTCAATTCCCTGTCCTAGAGGGTTTCAACCTTTCTACAGTCAAATCTTAAGTCTAGAACTGGAAGACTTCAACCTCTATACAATCTAATCTTCAAGACTAAACTTAGACTGTTTCAACCTCTGAGACTTACTGCTGACTGACTCACTCTGACTAGCTCGTTCTGAACTCAGAGATGTAGTGAACTCGACTCTTCTGGTTGGCTGATTCAGTTTACTCACTGTTCTGGCTCAAACTCTTCTCCAAGCTGACTGGTTCAAACTGACCTTCTGAGCCAACAACTGACTGTTTCTGACTGGACTTTTCTCATTCTGGCTGACTCTAGCTGACTCCCAAAACTTCCCTCACTAAACTGCTGTGCTAGGCTTCTGAATGTTTTTCTAACTGCTGTTTTATATCCTTTTATATCCCAAGAGTTGGGATCAAAGATGTGTGCCATCATTGTCTTCTGAGTTGGGTTACTTAAAAGCATGTGTTGCATTACAGCCAGATCACCTAGGCCTTGAATGTGACTCTTTGCTAAACCAGCCATGCTGCTGGATTAAAAGTCTAAATGCTCCTCTACAGGAGATGGAAGGGAAAGTTGATCTAAGAGGAGTAGGGGGAGTGGATGAGTAAGATCAAAAATACCTTAGGAAATTATTGAAGATTTAATCAAATATTAAAACAATATTCTCTTCAGTATGATAATTTTGTCATTACATCTTATATCTACTTCACTTGGTTTACTTGAATTCACCTCAAAAATTAGTTTCAAAACTCTATGAAGATCTCTAAACCTATACCATGTCATTTCAAAACTGACTGTTTTAATCTGTATGCCTTTCTTTAGTGTTTCAGCTGACTAAGTTTACTTGGATTACTATTCATTATATCAGGTGGGTTACACTTATAATATCCTCATGATGAATACATCTGGAGAGCAGCCTCAGTCCCAGGGAACAACACCAGACTGAAAGATGGACAAAGAGGTCCCACCTGTAACTGTATCAAGTTTAGATTTAAGCAGCCAGGAATTCAATTCCCCTACTTCATTTCAGTGGTTCATGGCTTCTTGTCTACCTTTTTCCTTCCACAGAAATCATTCCTTTACTAAATTATTACATACTCCAAAGGCTGGAAGTATTCAGAAATCAGCCTGCCCCTTTAAGACAGTGGTCACTTTTAAAAGATCAGATGTAAAAACTTAAAGAATTCATTTCATAGCTCTCTGAAGCTTTCTTTAGGACAGGAAATCAAGAAGCTGTCAATACTATGACCTGACTGCTCTTACCTAATGGCAACTGGCTCTTTCATGATATTTGCCATGTATGCTACATTGGTTAAATCATGTGATATGAGACTTTCCACCATTGCCTTCTATCTCCCTCCAACTATAAAAGTCTTCTATTTCTTTGGTTCTTGGAAATGCTTGGAGGTGACACTAGTCTTCCTTGCTATCCCTCATATGGCAGCCATCATTTTCTTTCTCAATCTTGCATGAGTTTATTCTTATTGGAACTCCTCTCCAGATTTTAAGAGGATACCATGCTTTTCATTTAAGATCCTCATCATGTTTGACTTTGGGGTGTGTGTGTGTGTGTGTGTGTGTGTGTGTGTGTGTGTGTGTTACTATTTTTTGCCTAATGTTTTCACTCCTACCTCAAGGTCAGATCTTGCCATAGTAAACTTCTTCCTCTTAATAAACAATATTCCTGAAGGAAATTATGCGCTGACTTCCTTTTTAGGACACATCACCATTGCTGTTTTTTTTAATTCTTAATATATTTATCAGGTTGGAGCTAATAGGTATGTTTCACTGTCATTGAAATTTAAATTACCATCATGTATGTAGAGGAACATTTAATTGTTTAATCCATCGGGATGGCTGCTTTAGCAAAGGATTGAATTGAGAGACATTTGTGATAGGCATTTTATCTCTGATCTGGCAGCATGGCTGCTCTAGGGTAGAAAAAATGTTACTACACAACTTTAATCCTAACTCAGAAAGAACTGGTAGCACACACCGTTAATCCCAATTCTTGGGATATAAAAGAAGCAGTCAACAGAGCTCAGTGCTCTGAGCTCAGAAAGAGAAGCAAGGAGAAATGAAGCAGACAAGAGACAGAGCTCAGAGAGAGGAGAACCAGAGGTGGAAGCAGACATGAAACAGAGTGGAGAGTTAGTTCAGTCAGGTAGTTTGGGTTCAGTCAGCTCACAGACAGTTCAGTTTAGAAAGAGAAGCCAAGAAGAGCAGAGCCAGTCTAGAATAAGATAAGAGAGAAAGCAGAATCAGAAGCAGACAGTTTATGATTTACAGTTCAGAGTTCAGAAGACAGGTAGTCAGAATGAGCTCAGTCAGCAATAAATCACAGTTTACAGATTAAATTTTACAAAGGCTGAAGCCTTCCAAGTCTACTCTTAAGATTAGATTGTACAGTGGCTGAAACCCTCTAGGATTGGGGATTGAATTAGCAAAGAATAAACTATCTTTTGCCGTGAGCCTACGAGAAAGAATCATTAAATAAATTAATGTATACATATATGCTTACACATGTAAATGTTTACCCAATATTTTCAAATTTTAACTTCTCAATAAATGTTCATTTAATAAATGAATTTAAAATATGTCTCACGTAAAAGACAACAAGAGTTATGAATAAAATGATGCTTAAGTATATTTAAAGCTACATTGATAATTTCTAGAAAGATATTACCTGGGTTTTCTCATTTCCTATTGTTGATGAACATGCCTTCTTCTATAAACAGAAGAAAATAGTTCAAGAACTAGAATGCTTCAACAAACTTCAGGAAGCTCTGTTTCCTGAAGAAAAAAAATTTATACTTAACTATATTAATTATTTGTTAAGTGATGACTGATCCAAATAAAGAAAGCCATGGTCATGTACTCCTGGGTCCTGTCTGATACCTGAGCACATACACAAGCATAAAATTGTTGAACTATGAATTTTCTTCTTCATGGTGTTATTTTTATAATGTGCAAGCAGCCTATAAAGGGAAGTCTGTATCTCTTGATGACCAATAATAAGTTCTCAGCATAATTAATTAGGTGAAATCTAAAGATGTAACATAGAGATGTACGTCCATGTGTCCAGGAAGGAGGTAGTTGTCTACAGAAGAAGGAAAACTAGCATTGTCACAAGAAAATGACATTTTCATTGAGCTAAGTTGATTTGGGTGGAGGGATGATGTGTATGCTGGATAGACAAAACCCTAGATTGTGACAGATACTGAATTTACATTTTATCCTGCAGGCAATGGAAAGTCATTAAATATTTTACTAGAAGACAGAAATGAGCAATTAGAATAATTATCATGTTAGAATAATGATAAAAAATATTCTTGCTGAAATAATTATTCCAAAGACAGTTCTGTAATAAAGAGAAAGAAGTGTAAAGTAGGGAAGAAGATGACTAAGATGTTAGTGTGTTAGGCTAGCTGAAATGGTGGATATTGTCTCAAAGTTTGGAAGGTAAAAATAACATATCATGGTATGGACAAGCCCTGTTCCCCTGAGAAATGTCCGTGCTCTCTGTCATCTGGCAGTCTTAGTGTTGCTGTTTGAGATTGTGTTCTGCTAAAGCACAGTATCCTCTGCATCTCTGTCTCCACACTTTGAGGACAGCAATCCTTACTTCCTTTACAAAACCAAGAAGAACTCTTGAATTTTTCAATCTGTTCAACACTTTTCTTTTGTTGAGTGGGATGCTGTGATGGTTTCCAAATTCCTTATATGTGCAAATGAAATCGATCTTTCAACATGAAGATTTTTAACTATATAAACCATACACTCATGAACTCAATGTCATTTATTTCTGTGAATACCTCTTGTATACTTTCAAATCAAAATCCCTAGTTATTGTCTTATGAAATGCCACTTTGTTGATCATTTCACACAGTAGTCAATTATTTTTCCTCTAGTTCACAGAATTTCTGTAAATAACATACAGGGGAATGACTTGTATTTTAACCCACATGGCTGTACATGTTGCAATAATTTGGTTTAAATTACCTTCCTTCATGTAGGTAATTCAGAATTCTTTCCCCCAAAATACTATTCCTCTCAACTCATATAGACTATGGTCTGTGTTAAATACATTTACACTTTATTTTTCTCTGCGTTTTGTTTTTGTTTATATACCTTAATTAAAATGGTTTGTATGTTTGCCTCAGAATGATAAATATAATGATATTTCGTGGAAACAGGTGTTCTGTAGATATAATCATACTGTATTTAAGAGATTACCAAGCTGGGTGGTAGCGGCACATGTTTTTAATCCCAGCACTCCAGAGGCAGAGGCAGGCTGATCTCTGTGAGTTCTAGGTCAGCCTGTTCTACAGAATAAGATCTAGGCCAACTAGAGTTACAACAGAGAAACCCTGTCTCAGAGAAAGAGAGTGAGAGAGAGAGAGAGAGAGAGAGAGAGAGAGAGAGAGAGAGATTACAATGATAATATTTTATATTCTTTAAAAAATTTTCTGTAACCCATTTGAAAGGCAAAAGTCAGGGTTCTGGAAACTCAGAGTAAACTTCCCACCCTCCCCTCTATGCCACTTAAAGGAAGATCTATTGGTGAAAATGGAGAAAGGGGTCTTTTTGGCATGAACACACTTGGAAGAGAAATAAATAAAGAGGTTTGGAAACCTGAAGTCCCTATTTAGAGTACTACCATGTTTTTAAACTCTGAATACTTATTTGGAGCTAAATTATAAAACTGGAACAAGGTTTAAGCAATATGCATAATAGGAAGTCCATATCAAATTGTGAGCTGGTTTGGAATTGTGTATGTTCTGATTCTATAAGGTATCCAGAAAGCCCCTTCAGACCTTAAGTTCTCAGGAGATAATTATTTCTGCAAGGGGCCTAGCATTATCACAGTGGATTATTGACTCGATTGGTTTTGGGGACTGGGTATTTAACTGGTTTTTTCCCAGGATCCAAGAGGACTTAAGCTGTAGGACGATGACTTACTGAGGTATTTTTGCCTTTAGCATGAAAAAATTACTGGAATGGGTAAACCAGATAGTCTTTGAGTTATTAACTAGCTGACTTGCAGAGACAGCCATGTAAACTACCCAAGGTAAAGGAAAGACACAGACTGAAAGTAAAGCTGTTGGCTTCCATCTTTTGCTAAGGCACCTAGTGGCCCAAATGAGGAGTCAATGATTTCTTAAAATGGCATCTTTAAGTAACTTTCTCACAGTTAGTGAATGAATAGTAGTACTATTATATTTAAAAAGAGAATTGGTGTTAAAATAACGTTATGGCGCTTAACGGAGAGAGTCTAGATTTGAATTTTCCAATGTTCTTTATTAATCACAAACCATGTCAAATCTCAGGGAATTCTATACCCAGGCAGCTAGGCCGAGAGCTCACTCCAAGGCTTCTTCACCCATGCTCTTCCTTCTCCCCCTTTGTTCAGCTCCTACTCCTCCTCCACCTCCTTTCTCCACCCCTCCTTGCTTGCTCCACCCCTCAATCCCCAGGTGTTTTTCTTCCTGTTTTCACACAGACCCTCAATCAACAAATAACAGGAACCTCCTGTGGGGGTGGAAGCTGGGGATGGCACAGAGGTGTAAACAAGTAAAAGACAACGAATCTTAACTAAAGAATTATCCACAACTAAACATACCACAACAAATTGGCCATTCTAAGCAGATGATATTTGTATTATGGTGGTGGAATTTTCAAACAGATTATTGATTCAGGATGGTTCCTGCTGTTCATCACGTTCTGCTATCTTTTAGCATAATTTTAATTATTTAACTTTTATAGCACAACCAACACTTAAGCTTTTATCCCTATACAATTTTGATGTGGCTAGTTAAATCTGTAAAATTTGTTGTATGCAAGAATAAACAAGATAGTGATAGAATATCCAAAAACCAAATTATATTTAGCATAGAAAACTTACTATAGGTGAGAGATGCTCACTAAATAATAAAGCAAAACATACTTCTTATCACTGAATATAGACTAGAACAGAACTCAAAAGTACAAATTTACTGTTATATTCAAGCAAAATACTCATTTGATATTTTTTGGTATATCAAATAATGTTAAAGTTTAATGTTTATGAAATGTAGTCACTTTATTGTACCTAAATTAAAATTTTAACCTCAAATATTTTCCTACAAGTATCTTTACGTAAAAGTTACAAGCAAAAATACATTTTATTTTGCCAAACTAATGCAATTAAGTTAGTGAACACAACTACTATTTCATAATTTTATTGTACTGGCAACACTGAAAACAGATATGAGACTGTTGCAAAAATTCCTTTTAATATATTATTAAGTGGATTACAAAGGTTCAACATAGACAATGGATAGAATTAGATATATTTGTAACATACTTTCAGAACATCATGGACTGGTGCATTATTCTCTGCCTCAGGAAATTCTATCTGAGCACTTTCTAACATCCTCCTTTTGTGAAAAACTTTTCAAATGATGGATTACTGTAAGAGCATGACATCTAAGGTGTCATGAAGTGAATCTTTTCTGTAGTGCCTTGCATGAGAACACATCAAAAAAAGTTTCAGACATTCTTCCTGATCATAACACTTCATTCTCCATACTTGAATCAAAACCAAATGGCATTGAATGTAATATTCATTAATTTCATCATTAATATAGCATACATATTCTTGAGGCAAAATATTGCTTTATATTAAATTAAGAAGTATTTGATAGAGAAACATTTACTCACTATATGAGTAGGGAAGCTCTCAAAGCATTGTATATGAGAATATATGCCATACACAGACAAAATATACACTGTAAGAAACGTCTCATGAATAAGATTGATTTGTGATTTCTAAAATGGTTTGAATTCACATTTAAAATTAACCTTTGCATTTGAATTTTGATGAGCTACTGAACTCTTCAACAAATGTTAACATGACGTGCTTCATACATATCAAAAGTATCCCAGGAGTCAAAGTGAGAAATGAGTGACAGATTTAGAAAGGTTCTGGGAGAGATTGGCAAAGCAGGAGGTGAATGTCAGGAAATGCTGGCTATAACATTTCACCCTCAGTGAAAGACATGTGTTGGGGAATAACTATTTCCTCGAGGCATAACATGATGATATCATGATCGTGACATAGAAATTGCTATGCTGTCTACTCAGTGCTTTGGTCCTGGAATCATGTCAATGAATAAAGCAGAGTATATAGTGATAGCTAAATGTATGGTAACAGCAGTCGTGTTGGTAACATTCTGTTACAAAAGGAGAGGGCTTTGTATCCCTTCATTCTCGCTGTCCACTTCCTCATGCGTCCCGCTGCATGTGCTCTCAGAGAGGATGTCAGGGCAAGGCCTTTCAAACATTCCCAAGTAGGATATTGTTCTCACCTGAGAAAAATCAATCCAACCCGGGTAGTAGATATATACGATAACTGTTCAAATCAAGTGTTTACCAACAAAACATCATACAGGGATGCATTTTAAACAATTCTTTGGTATACATATAATTTTACAATTTTTAAAAGTGAGGACAAATTTTCATACTAATGATATAGATATGCTTACTTACTTTTATGCAAAGAATTAAATCTTGGCTAAATATCTGATACTGAAGGACATGGAGCATCTTCAGTGTTTTCTCGGCGGTAATTGATATTCTGATTTTATAATCATCCATCAGTATTGATGAAGCTACTAGGTATAAATATATATTATAAAATGGCAGAAGCATGTTTAGGACCATTGAAAATTGAAATTGTTCCCCAGTTTTAAGTCAAAATTACTTGAACAAATTTTGTGAAATTCAAACTGGTAATTCAACATAATGTTTATGAGTGAAACATTCTAATGAAAAATATCCAAATATATACTAATATGAGGGCTATAGTACAATGACAGAACACTTCCTTAACATACAAGTGGCCTCAAGTGTAATTCTCAGCACAGCCAGAAAACAAACAAAATCAAAGTTATGTTTAATTGATATTTAAATAATAAGGATGATAATAGAAATAGACCATTGTTTGCTTTCAACTATTATTTTGTTTCTGTAAAAGCAGATTACTTTGTATAGAGAATAAAAACATACCAGAGTCTCATATTTGAGTCTAGGTTTTCCTAGCAGTGATCATGATACAGCATGGCACAGCAGCCTGTGCCATGTAAAGGGTGTGCAGTAGGTCCAAAACCATGGTTGCAAGGAAGTACACTATTGTAGGAGAATGTTTAATCCTTTGATATGAAGCATGGCTGCTCTAGAGTAGAAAGAATGCTGGTGTTCACAATTAATCCCAGTATTCAGAAGACAGTGGTAATACATGCCTTTAACCCCTGAGAAAGACACAGAGGGTGGAAGCAGATAAGGAAGCAGAGCTAAGGAGTCAGTGTCACAGAAGTGACCTCTGATATGAGTCAGAGTGAACAACAGGCAAAGTAACAAATCAGAGGCAGTGTTAGCAGAGTGAGTCAGAATTAGGACGTGCCCAAGTTTTGTGACATAAAAACAGACTCTCACCTCAGAGCAGATTCAGTTACATTATAGAGGCAGTATGAGGCAAGCAGTCTGAAACAGGCATACAGGAGACAAGACACAGAAATAACGAAGTAGATAGACTGAGGATAAGACAGAGAGGCTGACTGAGGCAGTATGGAGCAGTGAATTACAGAAACAGACATGCTGGGAGAGAGTCACAGAATCACAGAGGCAGCTTGGCAGAAGTCAGTATCAGGAAGAGTGAGTCAGTTTAAAGCCAAGTCAGTTCAGTCTGAGGCAGTCAGAGAATCAACTAGAGTATGACAGAGTCAGAATAGCTCAGTCAGAAACAGCAAGCCTGCTGAGAAGTTCAGTTTAAACCAGGCACCTATGAGAAGAGTTTGAGCCAGCATAGCTAATGAGTTGAACCAGAAGAGCCAGAGTTCAGAAGGAGCTACTCAGAATGGCTCAATCAGTACTAGGTCTTGGAGGTTGATCAGATTGTATGGAGATTTAAATGTTTTAGATTGTTCAAGTTCTAGGCTTATGAGTAGATTGTACAGAGGCTGAAATGCTCCAGGGTTATAGGATTAAGAACCAGTGACTGAACTGACTAAAGAACCTTTGAACCCAAATCAATATCTGTGGCTACATTTGGTGCCAAATGTAGTTAGTAGAAGGTGGTTGGATGCTGACTACATGCTGTATTGTAGAGGAACATTTGGAAGAAGTTTTTGTTATTTTGGTTTCTTTAAAAATGTGAAATGGCATTTGGATTAACTTTGGGTTCTCACCCCAGGTATGGTAGATGTTTATGATTTGGATTTGGAATGCTTGATGCAGGTTAGTGCACTTGTTCTGGCACCTGTAGCTTATCTTTAGGATTTTGTGCCACATAGGTTTAGGAGAAATTTTGAATTAGGTCATAAAATGTCTGAAGCCCCAAAAGAGAGTCGGGGTGGGTGTTGCTTGGTGGTTGGTTGGTTGGATTGCTGTTGTTAGTTATTTTGATAATTCCTAAAAGAACAAAGGTTGGAGAGATTTGAGTTTAGAACTGTCTAAAAAGAGGCTGTGAATATTTCTACCTTTCTCTGTATTAAGGCCGCATGTAAAAGTGGTGAAGATTTCTGTCTTTCCTTTATCCTTCCCTAAATAGAGGATAAAAGATTTTAGCATACTCCTACACTATAATAGCTATGAGATCTTTTGGAAAAATTTCATCTTACAACCTTAATTATCAATTAATTGTGTGTGTGTGTGTGTGTGTGTGTGTGTTTGGGAACATTTTGCTATTGTCTACTTTCTGTCACTCCTGCTTTCAGGTGCTTTATCTCCTGTGAGGACCTGACTCCCATTTTGAGAAGAAGATGGATAAGTGAAAGTGGTATTTCCCTGATAAAACTTTTGGGAGCTCATCACCCAAACTGAAGTGGAACACTTCAGAGATGCAACTGCTTTTGAGTCCGCTACATTTCTGCAAGTGATTTCTCAGCCATGCCACTGTAAGGTGTCCCAGTAATTTTCTGAAGCCGAAGACATTGATTCAGGTTCAATGGCTTTATATTCTTTGTCTAATTCAATCCCTAGTCCTAGTCCTTGAGCCCTGAATTATTTTGGCTTCAATACAATTAGAATGCTTAAGCCTCCATGGCTTACTGTTGACTGAGCCACTCTGACTAGCTCCTTCTAAACTCTGATCTGTACTGAAATCAATTGACTCTTCTGGTTCAACTCAACTCACTCACTGCTCTGGCTCCAAGCTGACTGGCTCAAACTGATCTTCTGAGCTGGCTGTCTGATTCTGATCAAACTCTCCTGACTTTGGTAGACTCTGGCTGATGCCCACAACTTCTCTGACTGACTATTCTGCTCAGCTTCAAACTGACTCTCTCTGTTATCTGTTATCTGACTCTCTCAAACTCACTTTTTCTTCTGCTGAACTGCTTCTATGTCTCTGCCTCAGAATGTCTTAGACTGCCCTCTCTGCTTCTCTCCCTTATGCTAATCCAGACTGCTTCATTGTCTCTGTGATTTGTCCTCTCTCTACCTCTTATCCTCCACACTTCCTCTCTTACTCTCTCTCTGAGTAGAGAGCCTGCTTTTATATCATGAGATTTGGATATATACTCACTCTGTGGCTATGGGGGTGGGGTTGGAGGTGGGGGTAGAGAGCATTTCTAGCTGTCTGCAGCTGACACAAAGCAATGAGACTAGACCTGAAGGCAGGTCTGGGGGTCCACATGAAGTAGCCAAGCACACATCCCTAACCAAGGATCTATCTCCAACTGATATGCAAAGAAAAAAATTGTTTTGCTCCAATGGTGTCCCATTAGGTATAATAATCACACACACTTAAAGGAAGGCTCCAGCAAAGGACTGACTAACATAAAATGAGCTCAATTGTTTATTGTAGATTTTTTTGTCTCAGCGATTTTTTTTTTAATGGTGTGGTGTGTGTGTGTGTGTGTGTGTGTGTGTGTGTGTGTGTGTGTGTGTGTGTTTCCTATGCACTTTCTTTCTTTCTTTTTTTCTTCCTTCCTTCCTTTATTTCTCTCTTTCTTTTCTGTTTTTATTCTGGTTTGTTTTTGTTTGGTAGTTTTTCTTTTTTCTTTTTTGGGGGCAAGCTTGGCTATTTTCTAAAGAGAATTAGAAACAAAGATAGTCAAGTTGGGTTGCTGAGGGAGATAGGGAATATCTGGAAAGAGGTAAGGGAGGACAAATCATGATCAGAGTATATGGTATAAATATTATTTCAATAATATATATATACATATAAAATGATTAAGTGTTCTGTATAGCAAGATCACTGAGTAGATAACAGAGGTTCAAAGTGCACAGTTCTGAAGACAACATAGCTCCCTTTGATTCAAAGAAAAGCTTTCGTGATAGTAAGACACTCCTACACACATACAATAGAGCAACTGCTGTGAAGTAGTGCAGTGTTCTGTCTCCTTTACTTGGTATCAGAGAACCTGACTGGAGGGATTTGAGCTGTAGAAACTACAAGGGATGTTCTTTTTTTCTAAGAATTGCCTGCATCCCCTAACATGGAAGTAGTTAATCTAAGGAGATAGTGATTTCAATATGCATACTATTGAGAAGGATATACAATGCGATGTGTAGAAAACATTAGGAAATATGGAAGAGAGATCTATTAGAAAGTGACAGACTTGACATGATCTTTAAAGGCAGCAACTGGTACAGGTGCTGTTGAAGCCACATTCTCGGACCACATCATTCCTTCTTTCACTGCCCAGGAAAGTTGAGCTGTTTCATAATGATTTTATATTAATAACACCTGTGTTACAGTTATTGATAGTTGTATAGTTTTAATGAAATTTTTGTGGAGCGAGGATAAGTAAGTATGACTGAAATGCCTTAATGCTGAAGGGAATCTGAAAAGACTTACTTATATCTGGATGTAGTAGGTGATCTGCATTTCAGTTTGCTTTGAAAGAAAGCACCGTTCTACTTGTCTTGATATATTTCTTTTGTTCTTTTTAACCTATGTTTGCAAGGCTAATGCTATCAATCCCTAGTTAGTCATTTTATCTAACTTTTATGTAATTTAAAGTCACCTAGGAAAATTGATCTTGAAGAAATCAATTAATCTGCACACTTGCTTGAAAGTCCTGTTTCAGTGGGAACACTCTTTAAGGAACTCTGGCTTAAACAACCACTCCTTCAAAAACTTCCCTTGAAGTAAAGGTGCTAAGGTGGCATCAGTGTTTTTGGGGCAACTGCTGAAATAATATCCCAGAACAAATGGATTTTTTATTTTGAGAATAATAAGAGTAGAAATAGTTTAAGCATAAAAAAAATCTGTCAATGAAAATAAAGTTGCCATGGTTCGGAAGTGTGAAGATGTCAAAATCAGAATCTTGATGTCAGCTTTAGAAATTATAAAATTCTTAACTTAGTCATTCTATTCAAAATGAGTTTGCTATTTCCTATAAACTGCATTTTTCTTAAGCATCATCTGAGATAAAGTTTGCTACTATAAAAAAAACACACAAGACAAACAGAAAATATGATATACAACTTTGTAATACATTTCAGCTCCGTGGGAAAGCACATATTCAGGATAATTGATCATGCATACATACAACAATGTGAAACAATCAGTTTAAAGTATCAAAAAAATTATTGATGGGTAAAATTCTGTTTGCTTTAAAATTACTTCTATTTTTTATGAATTTCAAGCGACATTCCATTTTATTACTATGTTTGATATGAGTGAATTATTTAATAGTGCAGAGCAAAATGGATAAAAATTAAGATGCTTTCAATGATTTTAACTAAGAATACTGTCAGTAAAGTCAACACAAGACAAAAAAGTGAAATATTGATTTGTCTACTATTATTATCTTTATATTAGGCTTGAATCACTTATAGAATAATAAAAGATTAACATTCATTATCATGCATCAAAGATGAGTACATTAATTCTAACGTAAAATGGACAAGAAGATTAATAACATTAGTAAGTTAAAGGCAAAATATCTCCCACTGCCATCAAGATTCACTGTTTCAGGAAAATAAGTCCTTCTCCAAATTCAGCTTAGAATTCACCATCACCACCACCATAACCATCACCACACCACTACCACCACCACCACCACCACAATTCTTTCCCTCAGAAAAGAACAGATATCCCACTGTTACAAATTGGGCAGTGCATGACAAGATGAAGCAAAGTTGGACAAGGCAGCTCAGCAGGAGAAAAAGTGTCTCAAGGGCAGGTAAAAGAGTCAGAGAAACACCCCTACCCCAACACACTCCAACTTTTTGGATAACACCAAGAACACTATAAGAACACCAAGCCAAACAGCCCATAAAATATATGTAGGGGACCTAGCACAGGCCCATGTAAGTTCTGTGTCTACTGCTTCAGTCTGTGAGCCCCTAAGAGTGCTGATTAGTTGACTCCTCCAGGCTTGTTTTCCTAGTGTCCAGAACCCCTCTGGTACCCACAATCTCTATTCACCCTTTTCCTCATGGTTATCTGAGCTCCACCCAATGTTTGGCTCTGGGCTTCTACATCTGTACCCATCAACTACCAAAGGAAGCCTCTCTGATGAAGATTGGGCTAGGCACCAATCTATGAGTAGATCAGGGTATCATTAGGATTCTATGAGTTGTCTCTAAACTATCCAGTCTCTGATTTCTGTCAGGCCCTGCAGTGTCAGGCATGGACTCCCTCACTTAGGGTGGGGTTCTACCTCTCCATTGGCCCATCATATCCTGACTCTAGCAAGGATGCCTAGAAACTGGAATAAGAAGCCTGACCAGACCATCTCCTGTAATAAAACAAGACTTCCAGTGATGGGACTGGAATACCAACCCAGCCACAAAACCTTGACATAAAACTTTATCGTTAACAAACACTAAATGTGGTATTTGAGTATAAAATTCTAAAAGTCAGTTTAATTAAAAATATTTTTTTAAAATCTTTTTAAACATTTAGTTTAAAATACATTGTACAATTTTATAAAAGCTGTTATATATAAAGTATATATATATATATATATATATATATATAGTGCTTCATTCTTCTTGTGTTGTCTATATTGCAAAATATCTTTTATTGAAAGACTAAGTAGAAATCAATTTTCTTCATAGCTCACATTTTATTTGCTAATCTGTCAATAGTTGTTGAGGTGATATTTACATCTGGATTATTGGGGAAATAATTTATTGAGGAAAATGAAAATGATAGAATTATAAAAATCTTGGAATTCCTGATTTTAAATGTTTTACATGGATCTCCAGTGGAAGGGTACATTTATTTATTACAAAGCATGTATAAAATTAATTTTAAATAATATTCATGAATTTAAAAAATTTTAAGTAGTCTTTGCTTAGTAATAGAGTTAGTGTCTTCCTTTATGTGGCAGCTTTATTGTTGGCAGTTCCATCAACAGTGAAGGAAGGTTCAGAATTCTCCCTTTCCTGGCTAACATGGGCCACTTGTATTTTAAATTTTGACAGATTTAAAGTAATAACATAGTCACTTTGATTTCCATTTCCATAATAATGACATTGCAGATCAATAAACACAGTTGCAACTCATGTCTTTTTGAACAAGAGTGTGTATAAGACCGAGACTACCATTTTTGGGATATTTTACCTATTTATTATTTTATTCTTTATTTATTTTTGCTTGCTTGTAGGTTTTGGTGGTGTTTGTTTTATGATTTTGAATTGATGTGTAGCTGCTACTACATTGCAGCAGACAGATACTTCTTATCAAGCAATTGGCTGCAAGGATTTTCTCTTCTTCTGCATATTGACTTCTGTATAAAACTTTATTGATTGTTCCAATTGTACAAAATATTTTTATTTCTATTTCCTCATTGTAGTTCTATATGCATGAGATAATCTTCAATATCAATATCATTAAGTATTTTCTCTCTGTTACACATTAAAAGCTTTGTATTTCCAGATAGATCTTCTATTAATTTCTTTACTGTATTTGGAATTTACTTTTATCTACATATAAGTTAAGAATCGGTTTTGCTCTTTTGCCTGTGGACATGCTTTTATGACAATATTTTGCTAATGGTACCATGTTTTCCTTTTCCATATGCTGTGAAACATTGTGTAATATCAATTGGCTCTGTATGTGTGGATTAACTTCTGTTATATCTATGTTCCACTTAATTTTCATACTGCTTTTAATTCAAGTATTTATATATTCGTAGATATGCATATTATTGTATATTGTTTATTTCATTCAAATATATGTGTGTGTGCGTGTGTGTGTGTGTGAATTCTAAGATTAAAAATACAAACAGAACAAGATGGTATCATCTTGTTAATTTAGATATTTTATTCTTCTTTTGACTAATTTTATTTTTGTATTGGCACAAATGTAGCATTTGCCTAGTTTCTTCTCACTAGGTATATACTCTATATAAATATTAATGTATAGAAAAGCAACAGGTTTTAATTTTTTGGATTTTTCTGTAACCTCATTGAATATTTTAAATTCTGTTAACTTTTTTGAGTAGTACATTTTTCTATATTAAAGTCATATATATATATAAATAATATATAATATATATATATATATATAAAGAATATATATATTCTATATATAAGTCTATATTAATGAGTAGGAAATCTTACGTTTTCCTTTGCTATATGGAACATGTCTATTTGTCCTTATCTAGTGACATGGCTAGATATTTTAATAGCAGGTAGGATAGAGTCCTTCAGAGTGGAAATGTATATGTCCTTTAACTTCAAGGAATTTTCTATTTTCATTACTAAATACAATATTAACTATAGCTTTGACATTAGTAGCCTTTACAAAGTTGAGGCCCTATGTAGCTATATAGCTGAATTTTCTATGTAGCTCAAGCTAACTTTGAATATAAATTCTCTTTCCTTATGCTCCTGTGTGTTCTTATTACAGGCATGAGCCAATAGAGTTGATTAACTTTCAGTTTTAAAGCATATTTTAGAAAAAAATTAACTTGAGATTTTTTTTGTCAAGTTTCCTGGTCTATGGTTTGTCATACTAAACTTTCAATTTGTCTGTCATTAAGTAATCTTTGTAGTTTTAAATAAAGTTTGCTTGAAAAACTATTTTTTAAAGCGTAGCATTTTCTTTTACTTTAACATGTATCCTTAGTTTCCTTTTTTTATATGCTCCTGTGTTTGGAGAAATGTCTGTAAAGGGACAATATTTCAATGACCTCTTATGGTTCTTTCCAGAATGTACATTAATAATTTTGGAAAAGAAAGAACATGTTTCATTTTGAAGAATAGGAGATGAAGGCTTACAGTCTATTATTAAATTTTCATATTTCTTAAGCTAGTAGATACTCTCCCTTATAAATTTTCTCTGTGTTTGCAGATATTACATGACATCACATTATACTGTGGGAATTGAGTTTCAGGATCTTGGCAACAGTGCTGCTAGGTTGGCCCTTCTTTATTGTTCTGAGTGATGACATTCACTTTTCCAAATCTGGAAATGCTATCCTTTCTTTTGACATCTATGAAATAGTAGAAGAAATTCCTATCACTTTACAAGTAGAAAAAAATGGATTTTCTCACCTTTTGGCAGGTTGCTCACAAACTTTGGATGGTCTGGTAACTGCACTTTCTGGAAGAAAGAGGTCCTACTGGCTTTCTAACAGTATTGAGGAAAGACAATAGAGTTCATCACAAACATTAGCATATCATTTGGTATAGATAAACAGTCAATGAATCATTCCCCACTTTATTGCCTTTCATTTTCTCAAGACAGGAGATAGTAACAGGCAAAGAAGCCCACACATAAAGGAGTTCAAAGATAGCTCTTTGGAAATGAGATATTTCCAAACATAGCTCTTTGACCAGAAAGATAGCTCTTCTGGTCATGCCCAGGATGATTGAATTATGTCAACCAGCCAAAATAAAAATCTACCTTAGAAGAAAATAGACACTTTAATCAATAGTTACCAGGATGTTTATCTCTACTAAGTATGAATAGATGGTGGTTATCATTTCTTGAGTATATACAGTCTGTAGAAAATTCATGAGTGCTATGAGTAGAAGCAGGTGTATTGTTAGAACAATAGTTGATTCATTTGGGAGATGAAGGGACAGAGGCTGCATTGTGTATTATGGAAAAATGCACAGCTGTGCTGTCAAGGCTCAGTTCCCAACCCCCATGCCTCTGCAGTCTATTATGCTATACTTTGATCCATTTGGCGATAACATGAAAAGGGCTCATAATTTTTTGAAGTGGGTTTCTCCCTCTGAGAGAGACTTGTCTGTGATAGACAATTTTCTACAGGAAACCATATGTGAAGTTTTGTCCATGATTTCTATAATATTGCTGTAGATTAGGTTTACATCATTGATGAAGGCTATTCAATAGAGAATATTTTTTAAAAAAGAAAGAAATGTAGACATATTTCTGTGGACATCACTATCACATTAGAAACTCCCTTAATCCTTCTGTTAAACCTGGGTGAAAACTTAAGAGGTCATATCATTTTAAGGAAATATATTTCTCCCATATTCTATGGATTAAAAAAAATCACTCTTCAAGTCAAACACAAATCAGCCAAAGAATATAAATAAAGTAGGCAAAGCTAGAAAGTAAAGTTTTAGCAATTGTCAAATGCAGAGACACCCAATGCTTACATAGGTAGTGTTATTGAGAAGATGTCACTGAACTCCATAGGATTCCAAACGAGGAAGAAATTGATTGG
>JAMJFZ010002633.1:0-74217 GCA_026225945.1 Cricetomys ansorgei
GAGTAGAAATATATTGAATCACTATGATTCCATGACTTACGATATTTATATTATGTCCTATAGATTAGAATGTTCACCTGTTCCTCACTGACTAGCTAGATCATCATTTTATCCCCACCATTCACTCTGTAAACACTTTAAAATGACTTTTTCTTACTATCGACAGAATAGAATCTTACTAGCATCTCCCTGGTTATACAGGGATTTCTCTTAAGGAATTGTCAATGCAATTTATGTTTATACAACTAAAACAGAAGATCTAGATTAAGCTAGGCAAAACCAAAAATGTATTGTTAAACTCATTTTCTCCATCTCCGACTTTGGGTTTTGATAATTTTGTGATTCAAAATCCTCTGATGCACAAACTGAGTTATTCAATAAACTTTATTGAATAATTGGTGAATGTTATTTATTAATACTAAAAGAAGCGGTCATGACCCAACCCTTAAAGAGCTTATGAAATATAAGAAAAGGAAACACAACCTAAGACCCATTTCTATAACTATTATATAAATACAAGTCTGTAGTAGCTAGTCATGAATGAAAAAAAATATATATATATACACCACACACACACACACACACACACACACATATATATTATATATATATATACGTGCAAAAAAAGTCTGTCTGGGAAGCCAAATGTAGAATTTCATTGAGGAGTTGAATTTTTATTTATTTAGATGTTCAATTAGTTGAACACCAATGACTTAGTGCTTACAAAAGAAAATGTTAATCATTTTTGTTCATATTGGTACTGAGCTAAATTGAGAAAATTACCAAGATTCAAATCACTGTACTTTGGTTCCCATGCTAAAGAACTTAAACTACTGCTTACATTGACTCAAACAATTAAAATTATGTTAAGTGGATAGTATAATGATCAAATTTTAATTAGTTTTTTCCAGTGAATAATAAAAAATGAATGTAAGGCTTATAACACTGCTGTGAAAGGAACATGTGTACAAAAGCATCGTATAATGATGGTGATATTGACTTCAGTAATTTGCCATGGTTTCTAAGGCAGATGATGTTTTTCAATATGGTACTGAATTTTCAAGAGGAATAGGAATGCAGTTAAGGAGACTAACTCAAGAAAGAGTTCCATATATAAATATATCAATAGGGGATTTGGAAAAAGACAGAATGAGTCCTATGAGTTAGACAACATGAGGCTAAAGTAGCATTTTAGTGGGCTGAGGCTCATAAATAGGATTGTAAGCACAGAAAATGATATGATCATAGAATAATTTAATTTATGAGTATAAACGGAAGCCTGAAATCCTTAAAAATAAGGAAAGAAAATTTTTCCAAAAACAAGACAGATTAAAAAAGAAGAAAAATTATTATGGAAGCTTGGAGTTCTTGAAGAATACCTTTGTGATGAGTCTGGAATTCTGCAGAGCGTCTAATTAAAATGAGCACTGAATGTGTCAATATTCTTTACCAGAAAGTAGTTGACATTTTTTCCCATAATTCAAATGTACTGACAGCAGAAATAAAATTCTATTAAATTTTAAAATTTAATTATGGATAGAAACTATAAAAAATAAATAATTCAACCTTATTTTGATGGGAGGATTAATACACTAGCTTATAGGAAATGGAGTAGTAAAGAATGATGTTTATGATCATGAAATAGTTGAGTATGTTTTAAAATGCAAGCAAACATATTGTACTGATGTAATGTAAGAGATGAAATGTACTAATGATTTTTATTTGGAATATTTCTTTTTGAATTTTATTTTTAATATCACATGTTAGTAATATACTTACATAATTTCCTCTTACTCTTTCTTCCACTTATGTCCTCTAAAATTCCTCAAGAGTTCCTGCTGGGAGCCCAATACCCTGGCAACGTGGTTGAAGTCTGTCAACAAGGTTCTAGACTCCCTGGCTGGGAATTTCGGCTTACCAGCCCCTTCTCCCCTTTGGTGTAATGGTGACAAAAGCCCTTCATTATGTCTGCATGGCCTAGTAATACCTTAGCTGGCTGGTGTTAGCTGAGAAGGAGAAGTGGCCATTTTTTACTCAAAAATAATTGTCATTGTTTAATATCTTGCGGGCTTCTAAGTCCTGGCATGTGTAAAGTACCTATTCATATTGATAGGAACAGATACAAGCAAAAGGAGCCTAGATAGAGAAAAAATAATATGCACCTAACAGCTAAAAACTATAAAATAAAAACCTTCTTTGCCTACATGGCACTGTTTGAGGCAGATGGAGATATTACTCAGCTAACAGTATTAAGTCAAATGTTCTTTTTTAGCAAAACAAGATAATCTCAAAGTTTCTAAGTCTGGAGGAGGAAAGACACCCGGCTCCTCCCCCCTGGGCGTGACTACATCTACATATGAAACCAGTTCCTCTGAAGGCCTGAGCAACATCTACATACCCAAAACCTGTATTTGGCTTTTTAAACCTCTTGCCAGAGCAATTTTCTCTTTTTCTGGTGTGGTCCCTTTCCCTGGTAATGTATATTTGTCAGTCTCTCCCTCCTTCTCTTCTTGGTGTGGTTTTTTCCACTGGCAAGGCGCATTGTCTCTCTCTGTCTCTTGCCCCTCCTTTTTCTTAATATGTATACTGTTAATTCCCCTATTAAAAATGCTCCTGCGTTTTACTTCTAAAGCATGTTCCACGTGTCATTTTAAAGCGCGATCGTGCGTGTCATTTCCTTGGGTCCCATAAAAGAACGAACTACCCTGTTTGTCAGTCCTCATTTTCCTGCACTCGTACTCCCTCCTGCCTGGAGTTTCCATGAACCCATTTGTGGGAAAGGCTGGTTTCCTCCACAAGTTCCTATTTGGTTTCTGCATTGGTGCCACCCGTTGAACTAATGTTCAGAGTGAGATATGATGACGAAGTGACATTGGGATAAAAATCACCACTGAAGATTAAAATCTTCAAAAACTTCAGATTTCTGTATTTTGTTTGGCTCTTGGATTTTTTTTTTTTTTTTTTTTTTTTTTGCATGATGATGGTAGGTTGTGATGGTTGTGTGTAGACTGATGTAAAATAATTGAGAAAAAAATTATGAATAATGAATAAAATGTTACACAGTGATGGTTAGACTTTAAAAACAAAGTTAAAAAGTTCATTAAAAAATTGTATATAAGATCAGAATAAAATGAGACTGGAACAACTTTAAACCTTACCATCATCATTTACTAAACATGATACCTTGAAAAAATGATAGCATCTACATCAAATTACATCATAATCATCAAAGAAATTGCTTCAGAAAATTAAAATTTTGATTTAGAGTCATAAAATATCTTGACAAGGACTCAAAAACCTCTCAAATGGTAAACCTTCATGTGTAACAGTGATTTGAAACAACACTATAAATGTATGTAATATTTTGGAAGAAACATATTTTCCTGAGGAATTACATGCAGTAAGTACACATATTCCTGTCATGACTAATAAGAAAATTCTGCACAACTAAAAGATTCTGTTTGTTTTCATTTTTGTTAAGAATATCTTTTTGAACACTTATTTGTTCTTTAATTTAAAATTGAGAAGTACATTAGTCACTGAAGATAAAAGCTATAGTTAAAGAGAAGTTTCAGTTCCACTTTTATTTTTTATTTATTGATCTTGTATGTGTGTGTGTGTGTGTGTATTTGTTTATGTACAGTGGTGCGAATAGAGTAATCAGAGTAAAAGTCATAGGAATAGGTCCTTTCCTTCCATCTGGGTCCCAGCTGGACTCTGATCATCAAACTTGACAGCAAGCAACCTTCCTTCTAATCTATCTTACTGGCTCTTTAAATCATCATTTCAATGATTTGAATTAATTTGTATTAAATATTTTTGAGGAATTTTGTAGTAAATCTAATATTCTCACTGAGAATAAGTTTAAACAAAGTAGGATAGGAAATTAAAATCATTAGTACATTTTGTTTATTACCATATAGAGTATGTACTAACCATAATTATAGTTTTTGACATATCAAAAAGCTGAATAATAATATGTAAAATGAACATCCAATAAAATTCAATATTGAGTAATGATTATAGTAATAATGGTAGTAATTTCTCCAAGAGATATAGAATATAACTTTTCTGAACACATATATACAGAAACTTTATCAGTATTTTATGACTTTGAAGAGTGCATAACTTTTTTAGCTGTGGGTGACATAAAGGACTCTGACCTTCCATCATGGATTCCATGGTTATCTTAGTACACTAATGAATAAAAAATATACAGGAAGGAGTAGAAAGGATCAAATGCAAGGGTCATTAATTTGCTGGAATGTGATGATGAATTGGAGGCACTAACACAATCATGATGATAAAACATGACTACTGACATACTGATATGAAGTTTTTCACAAGTTTGGTAATGATAACCTCTGCACATGTAATCACATTTTGCATGTGCACAGGAAGTACGTTTATTGAATGTGTATATACCCATTTAGACAAGATGTCAGGGGATTGTCCTTTACTAGGTCTGAACGTGGCATGATATCATTTTAGTGCCTCATAAATCTTTAGAATGAGCTTGTTCCTAAGGAAACATTTGTTTTAATTGCTATTTACCTTGCTTGTTTAATGATAATGGATTTTGCCCAACTAGCATTTTCCTTGGGTGACCTTTTGTGATGAGCTCTTATTAGCTGCACAGAGAAATAACTGGAGAATTTCTACTTGACATAAATAATACTAGAGGCATTTCAAAAAACAACCTATCTGGTTTGCCTTACAGTGCAAGTAATTCTGCCTGTCTTCTACCTTAAAAACTCCCTAAGGGTCTGAGTGTTATAATTAATAGGGTTCCTTGAGCAACTCTCATTGCTCACAGTTTTCAAACCACAGTGAAACAGGGAATTACTGGTTCATAATTTTCCCAATGCTCAGTTTGACTTGTTGTTCAATTGCAACAGTATATAACAATTCAATAAAGAATGAATTCAATCTGAAAAGTTGAGTCTGTGAGGACAAAAGTGTTTCTCTCAGATGACATTCTTACCCCCCACCCCCACTTTCTCTCTTGCAGCCTTAGATGTTGATTCATGTTCAAAGCCATTTATTCTTTTATCTAATTCAATCCTCAGTCCTAGCCCTGGACCCCTGGAACATTTCTGCCTCCATACAATCTAGAACAGTTAAGCCTCTGTACAATCTAATTAACTTCCAACACTCACTACGGACTGAGTCACTTTGACTAGTTCCTATGAACTCTTCTGGATCAAGTCTTTCATTGTTCTGGCTCAAATTCCTCTCCAACCTATCTGGCTTAAACTGATCTTCTGAGCCTGCTGCCTATTTCTGACATTCTCTTCTGACTCTGGCTGATTTTCAGAATGCCTCAGACTCACTCTTCCCATATGATACTGACTTCTTCTGCCGAGCTGCCTCTGCTGCCTCTGTGTCTCTGTGTCCTTCTCTGAGCTCTCACTGCCCCATACTGCTTCAGTCAGCTTCTCTGCTTCTCTGCCTCAGTCAGACCACTTTATTCTCTCTGTATCTTGTTCCCATCTGGTCTACTTCCAACTGCTCACCTCATACTGCTTGCTGTAACAGACTGCTGTAACTAACTCTGCTCTGAACTGAGAGCCTGCCTTTCTGTCATGACAGTTGGATATGTCCTCACTGTGACTCATTCTGACAATTCTTCCTCTGGTTAGTCATTTTGCCTGTCCTTTACTGACTCATCTCAGATGTCACTTCTTGTGTGACACTGACTTTTTCTGATCTCTGCTTCCTGTTTCTGCTTCCACACTCTTAGTGATTGAAAGCATGGACCACCACTTCCTTCTGAATACTGGGATTAAGGATGTGTGCTACCACTGCTTTCTGAATACTAGAATGAAAGGTGTGTACCAACATTCTTAACATTCTTTCTACATTCCCTCCAGACCACACAGGCATCTGAATGTGATTCTTCACATAGACCTTCGGCTGTCACGCAAGCCTATTCCTCTACACTCTCTTTCTCTCTGACAGTTTCCTTTGTCTGTATAGTAGGGTTGGGGGAAGAATATCTCATCCATTTGTTTGCAAAATGGAATGTTTTCCAAGGGCTCGTTGGTTTAAACACTTATTCCTGAGTTGATGGTGCTGATCTGGAACATTGCAGACACATTAGGAGGTAAAAGCTCTCTGGAAGGCAGGAAGTAGTTCACTATGAGCAGGAAGTGGTTCACTATGGGCACATCTTGAGATTGGATACACTTATTCCATGTTCTATCTTCTCTCTGCCTCCTGAGGGAGAGACACAGAGATACCATGCCTTCTACTCCATGATGGACTTGACCTTAAACTCTACAATGATAAATCCTTCATCTTTTGCTTGCTTCTTTGGTCACAGTAAGAAAATAAATGAGTGTAACAGGACAGTAGGCTCAATTTTTATTTGTGTGAGAATTGTCTTATGAATTAACTTTGTATGGTGTAGGATCTGTTCTCAAAACTGCACTTCTTGTAGTATAGGTGGTAGAAGTTTTACCCACTGTTTTGAAGATACTTGATTTCCACACAAGAAACTGGTGATTAAGCTCATTCTGAGACACCAAATATGATACAATAATTTAAAAGAATCCAAATTAAAACAAAATCAAAATTGATCAGCATTCTTGTGGAAACTTACAAATAGAAACGTTATGTGACACCTTGTTTTGTTTTTCTGTTCTTTAAAACTTTTACCAGTTTTTCTAATATTATGGAGACCAAATTATATTAACAGCATAAATGAAAGGACAACTAAATTCACTGCAATTGCTTTAAACATCAGTGGGTACCTACAAGTCACTGGGCATTAGGAAGTATATAAGTATATAGAAATTAAAATACACGTAGAAATCAAAGTATAGAAAGGAAGGCAAATTGGAATCCTGGATTTAAAAAACAAGACTTAATTCAGTAAAAGTATTTACTATAGAAAAATATTTCCATACATAATGCCTATGCTTTTGAAATTTTCCTGTAAGTAGTCATTGAAGGTTCCACGTGGAATTTTGAAAGTTTAAAGTTATATTCTTCTATCAATTTAGATTCATTAGTTTAGAACTCCCTGTCAGTCATTCTTCATAGCATCCTACTTAAGAAATAAATGTTTTTAATTGTCCTTTTCTTTAATTCACACTTTGTACTTATAACAGTATGCACTTATAATCTTTAATCTTATATTTTTTTTGATTATATCTAAATAAGCATAGAATAATTGAATTGTTTTATTAATTAAGTAAACATTTTATCCCGCTTGTAGGAATGCATTTTTGAATGAATGAGTTTTTCTCCAAAAGTTTTGCTTGATCCCCTAAATATATATTTATATCCCTGACTAAGGCCTGGAAAATGTAGAGAAAGAATAAAGAAGAAAAATAATTCAGACTTGCGAAATTAATTCAGCCTAACATTTGAAGTTTGAAAGCCATAACACAGATGCAGGTAATGTCTTTTGAAATGAACTTGCATTTATTTCTTTGGATGAGTAATATGCTAATGACCATTTCTATTGTCTGGCATAAAATAACATGCATTCATACCTTGTATTCTCTGGAAGGCTAAAGAAATCAACACACTTGTGCAAATAGAGAGACAAATTGCTACAATTATGTTGTATCATCTAGTGAGAAATATTTAAGTAGTTAACAAACATAAAAGAGGATCTTTTTGAATGGTTTATTTTACTTATTTATCTTTGGTTCTTTTTGACCATATAAAAAATCTGCTCCCCTTCTGATAAATCAGAAAAAAAAAATGAAGAGGGAAGTACATTGTATTTAATATTATTTCAAACATCTTTAAGATGAGCATCGTTTTAGGAAAATCTAATTATATGCTGTAGAGACAGCTCAACCATCAATTTCAGCCTTTCAAGAGTTTGGCTTTGAGTAATTATGTCAAACCCTATCTTTGCAGATTCTCTGTTCTTCCCGTTTCTCTTTGCCCAGAGGTCATTCCTTCTAGGCTCATTCCTGCAGTTTTGGGTAGTCACTGGGTGTAGATGTAGATTCAGATTCAGGGCAAAATGCTATTTATTCTTTGCCTAATTCAATCACTTGTCCCATTCATGGAGCCCTGGAGTGTTTTGTCTCCTTACAATCTACTCTTGAGCCTAGAACTGGAAGGCTTCCATCTAAGCCTCCATACAGTCTAAAACATTTAAGCCTCCAAGGCTTATTACTAATAGACTTAACCACTCTGACTATCTCCTAATCTCAGAGCTGTACTGAACACAGCTGACTCTTATTTGAGCTGGAAGCTAGATGTTGCTGTTGATTCAAATTCAAAGGCTTTTTATTCTTTGCTTAACTCAATTCAGGTCCTAGTCTTTGAGCCTTGAGTGTTTCAGCCTCTGTACAATCTAAAACATTTACGCCTCTGATGCTTACTGATGACTAAGGCACTCTGACTACTTCCTTCTGAACTCTGACTTCTCGTTCAACTCACTCCCTCTTCTGGCTCCAAGCTGACTGGTTCCTTCTGAGCCAGCTGACTGTTTCTGACTGAACTCTTCTGACTCTGTGAGACTCCAGCTAATTCTTTGACTGCCTCGGACTTAACTGTTCTGCTTGGCTACAAACTGACTCACTCTTCCTTGTCTGATACTGACTTCTGCTGAGCTGCCTCCATATCTTGCCTCAGACTCCTCTCTTTGCTTCAGTGTCTTATTCCTCTCTGAATTCTCGCTGTTCCATACTGCCTCAGTCAGCCTCTCTGCTTCTCTGCCTTATCCTTGGTCAGACTGCTTCATTGTCTGTGTCTTGTCATCTCTCTGCTTCTTATCCTCTGTGCTGCCTCTCTAACTCTGTCTCTCTGAGCTGAGAACCTGCATACTGACTTGATCCCCATGGCATGCCCAGCTGTTTTTGTTATACAACCCAAGACCAACTGCCTCTGGTTGGCACTGCTCTTGGTAGGCTGACCCTCTCACATCAAGGTGTGATCAAAGAAATGCCATACAGACTTGCCTATAGGAAATCTCAGTTGAAGTTTCTCCATTCAGATAATTCTAGTTTGTGTAAAGTTGACAAAAAAAAAACAAAAATCTAAGACACACAAAATGGAGTATGGCAAAAACAAGATAGTATAGTTCTGGAAGCTTTGATCCTGCTGGAGACAGTTCTAAAAGGTGCTATGTTCTAGAAGGTACTTTTCACTACCAGAAAAGTAGCCATCAGTCTTACAAAGATTGATGAATCCACAAAACTACAATAGTGACTAGTTCGGCAAGACATGTATATTGCACAAGGTCAAACCAGACAAAATCCCAGCATGGAGATGGAAGGAGGGAAATTAGTCCCCAACCTTGGTAGTGCTAAATAAAACTCCTAGAGAAGTCACTTTTAAGAGTGTGGAGCCTGGTATGTTTACCACTCTCCAGTGAGTAGTCAGACATCCAAGAGAATATGGGCAGCACAAATTGTTCGTTATGGGAAACAAGGAGAAGGACAAAAAGCTGGGTGAGTAGTTCAGATGGTTCTGGAAGGACTTGTGAGAAGAAGATGAATAAAATCAAAATACAATGCATGAAATTTGAAATCCTCAAATAACTAATTTAAAATGAGAAAAAGGAAAAATAAAAAAGGAAAGTCTTTTTAAAGATGTGTATTGAATTGACCCCTAATTCTAGCAGTTTGGGAAGCAGAGGCAAAATGATCACAAATTTGAGTCTAACATAGGCAACATAGTAAGCTTTAGGCTAGCCTATGTTGTAGAATAGAATATGGCCCTGTCTTTCAAAACAACAAGAAATAATCAGTAATATGTCATTATACAATAATACAAATATGATTTTCAGTATGTGTGAAAATGTTTTTAGAAGCTAAATAGTTGCATAACAGATAGAAGTTAAGGTTGTGAACTAGAAACATTTAGTCCAGAGCAAACTTGAACTCCTACATATGTAGCTCAAATGAAATAATTATGATGCTTAAAACTACACATTAAACCTTTAGGAAAAAGTTACAAAATAAGCTCAGAGTGAAAATAAATGATGATATTATAAAGACAACTGGTACAAATTTATCACAGAAGCTAGAGTATATAATTAAGAAAAAAACCACTCTGCCTAAGTTTAATAAAGCTAACGGGGCTTCTATTAGGGGAAAATACATGGCTAGTGATAGGGACAAAGGTCGCCATGGAACTGGTATATTTGATTGCACCACTGAGTTAATTTGTGTTCAGGATCTGGTATCTCTAGTAATTTGTAAACAGATAGCAGAGGTAAGTCACCATCAATGCTATCTAAGAAACAACATAAGGTTATTATGTTGCATGATTTCAAAACACTAAGTTAAATCAAGCTGGGCATCTGGTAAATTCATATTTCGGTCAGAAGTGTAATCATGGAAAACAATTCAGAATATTTATTTGTATATAATGTGGACACGTAAGTCTGTTTCAGACTGTACTTTCTGTATAAGAGTATATAATATAACTTACTTTCCCTTTTCTTCCTTAATTTATTCTATTGATTTTACATTATCATTTTATTCTAAATTCTAAACTAATAAAGATTTATAATTATTATATTTTAAGGTTTTTTTGAACTAATTAAAATACGTTTTTATATTTTTGTCCTTCCTCAGTGGTACCTAACTCTTCCACTAATGTTCCATAATGTTCCATTCATGTTCTAGGTTATTTTTTTTAGTATCAACAGAATTTCTGGATGAAAACAGTGGCTTTATATAAGCAAAAGTTAAAAAGAATTAGGTTCAAATGGACATTTAATAAATAGATATATTTTTCTTTTCTTTTAATTCAGTACCATGTTTTAGTAGGAAACAAATTTAGTTTCAAATAGAGCATATATTAAAAAATAATATACACTATTGCATTACCACATAGTTTATTTAATATATTCTTTAGACAAAAAAAAACCCAAAAAACCAAAACCATGCAAGTTTTTTTTTTTTTTTTTATGTCCTACAGAGAAAACCAGCACATTCCCTCTGAAATGAAGGAAATAGTGATCTTACTTTCAAGTTCACAGAATTCCTAGACAGATTTCCCCAATCGTGTTTTATGTGGGATTTAAATTGTGTCCATTTTCAAAGGCACTCACACATATGGATTTCATGCTTTTGTTTCCATGTGGGAGGTTAATAGTTTCCTTTGTGAGAGTAACTGGAAAGCTCAAGTCATTTCAAACAGTGTTCATCAAAGTCCAAAATAGCTGCCAGTCGATTTCATTTTTCCTTTCTGAGAGAGTGTTATGAAAAAGCAGTTTTTCCCCCCACCTTGGTTATTTACTTTTGGCTTCAAACACACAGATAGGAAAGAAAAAAAACTTTTATTTTTCTCTCTTTTTAAAAGATTTATTTATGTGTGTGTGTGTGTGTGTGTGTGTGTGTTGTGAATATAGGACTTGTTTGTCGGTGCCTACAGAGACCAGAAGAGGATGTTAGGTTTCATAATTTGGAGTCACTGGTGGTTCTGCTCCATCTCCTGTGAATGTTGGGAGCCCCAACACAAGCACCTTACAAGAGCAGCCAGTTTTCTTAGCCCAGAGCCTCCTTCTAGAGCCTCCTTTGTCTTATAGTGCCCTTAATATTCTCTTTCCTCAGAACATCCTGCTTCTTCTAAACCATTCAGTATCAAGGGCACAGGAGAAGGGAGAGAATCAGAGAGAAAAACAGAAACTGTTTTTGTCAGGTGAAGTTATTACCAGATTTTGAAAATTTTGTTTATATTATATAGTCATGCCATGAAAGAGGACTTCTTTTCTCAATTTTCAATGCATATTTTAAGTTTTTCTAGCACCTTGAACCAATTCTCACCGCAAACCTGACCTGGAAATGTATATCTCATGGTGCACATGGCATACTTGAGCTGAAATTCAATATCACTCCCTATTGATCAACTTTCATAATCCTGCATGCCCTCGTTTTAAATTACTTCTCCAGGAGAAATGCAGAATCTCCAGATTTCCCAAATTCCAAGGATATGTGCTAGTCATATCAATAATCTATTGAACTTCATTCAAATAGTAATTTAGAATCAATATAATATCTTCAGATAAAACACAAACGTTCTAATTAATATTACCATGCTTTATAGAAATGCCTAATTCATACTACTCCCTGCATGGAGATATAAGAATGAACTCTTGGCACTTAAATCCATAATGATAAAAATAAATTTATATACCTTGTTTATAATTTTGAAACTGTAATTATAATTAATTCAAATAAATGTCCATCTCTTTCTTCTTCTAGTTATATATACATATGACGTAAGAAAGATATAGTCAACTTTGATGTGTCCTCTATTTGTTATGCCCTGTAATTCTATGCAACTAATTTAAACAAGTGTTGAGTTCAATAAATTATAAATGTATTTAAAAATCATTAAAGCTTCATGTTAGGATTCATCATACTCAAGATGAAAATAATCACAGCAAATAATAGAAATTAAAGCACAGATATGACAATAATGTGATCTAGGGAATTCTGAGCATATTTAATTAAGATTATTTTTAGGACTGGCTTTGTTGGGCATAGAGAACCTATTTTTGAGCTTTCAAAATATGCACTGATGATGGCATGCTTTATTCTAAACTTGACTGTTGTTATTTGAGATATCATGAGTTACGGTTAGGGATTATTTTAGGAACAGAGACATCAGTACTAATAACACTAAGAGGTAGGTTACCTTTATCCATCAATGTTCATTTAAAACTGTTTCAAATATCCACTTTCATATAAGCAAGATTGAATGATTAGAGCTTCATGATGCGGGAAGGTTAGACTGTCACAAGTACAGTGCTAAGTGATCTTGGTAAAACTTTGTTAGCCACCTCTGTATATGGTCTAGCATTGTAATGAAGGCCTGGATGTAGAGAGGGGACTAGGGGGAAAAGTTTAAGGGGTCTAAGGAGAAGCAGGCAGGAGGATGAAATGGAGAGAGGAGGGAGGAAGAGAGAAGGGAGAGAAACAAGAGAGGATGATGGAATGAAGTCTCTGCCTAGCCGCCCGGATACTGAATTCCCTGAGATTTGACATGGCTTGTAATTAATAAGGAGCATTGGAAAATTCAACGGTGGTCTCTTATTAAGCGATTGAACATTAATTTAACAAAACTGTTTTAAGAGACCCATTTTGTTTGTTTGCCTTGAAAACATTTTGGCTTCCAAACTTTCAGTTTTGTTTTGTTTTTCAGTTTTGTTAACTATCTGACCTTTGCAAGAATTTTGTTTCTGATCAGTTTATTTTTGGTTTTGTTTGCTTTCAGAACGGTTGGCTCATTAATTGTCTTGCTTCTGATCTTTGTCTCCTAATACACCTCCATTATATAATGCTGCATTTTCTATGGCTACTTCCGATTACTGCAACTTTATTATGTTTGGCTTAAGAATTCCATGAATGCATGATCATGAATAATCTGAAAGTAGAGGTCTTTGTTCTCTCTAGAGCTAAGGGATGGAACTGTCAGAGGATACTCTCAATGGCATGGAACTGCCTCAGAGAGAAGACCATCCAAACAAACCTGTTTCCTGGGAAAGAAGGAACTTTATCATGTTGGCCAAGGAGATACATGTAAGGAATTGAGTGCTCAATGTCATGAAGACCCTCATGCTTCTGTGTACTGTGCAGGACAGAGAAGCAGTGGAGAAGTAAAACATTCTCTGAGTAAAAGCCAAGAGAGTCAATTACCAAAGCAGAATTAGCCTAATTCAAGATACTTATCTCCTAATGAGCATAGAAAAACTTGCCAAAATAAATATTAATAGTAATAGTACTAGTACTACTAGTACGAATAATAATAACAATAATGAGTAAAAATGGGCTAGAGTAAGGAGAAAATTCATGGAGATAAACTACCCCCTGGTTTTCCAGTCAGCCTTATGTCTGATAATTGCAGAAAGTTAACTTCCATTTATTCAGGAAAAAAAAATACTATCCTTATATAGTAAAGACCTTTTGCTTGCCTATGACTCAGCCTTATCTATTTCAGAACTTAGGAACTTTTCTGAACACTATGGGGCATCAACTTGAGAGCTAGGGAGATGTAACAAGGGTTCAAGGAAGTGTAGTTGGGGGGGGCGTTGAAGGAAGGAAAGGGAGGCTGGAAAGCAATATGATTATATTTTAACCAAAAATATATAATTTATTTAAAAGTTAAAAAAATAATAATAATCTTTCCCCTCTACAAATACAGAATTCAGTGTTTGGACAAGAGGGGAAACTGTGAATCAAAGTTCCCCAAAAAGCTGTGGTTATAAAAGTTAATTGACTGGTTAGTTCTTTAATGATGTGAAGAGTTAGAATGTTGCAAGTTCAGAGCCAAATTACCATGGGCTATCTTACATCTCTTAATAGCCATTTAGACAGATACTTGCCTCTCACCAATCCAAATGGATAATATCATTATATACAGTAGTGACTTCTCCCATTTACTGTACCAACTTGACTGACATTTCTACCAATGTGTTAGAAAAATGTATGAATGTCTCTGTTACATTCTATAAAGGTCTCACTGACTGTTACCACATTAGAGCATGGAATTTGGACATATGTGGTGGGATGTTTGAATTTGATATTTTACAGTTATTTTGGGATCATACTCCTGTGGACATGCTATACTGGGGAAGGGTGATTCCTGATGACTTGCAGCAAGTAAAGGACTTGCTTCCTACACCTGTTAACATCTCTATGCTAAAAACAATGGAGTAGCCTCCCAGGTCTCCATATGTTTGGACCACTTGTTTACCTTAATGCAGATGAAGGTTCCCTAACACCATCTATGTTCTGCAGCAGCATGGATGATAGAGAAGACTGATTCACCCCCTGCTTGGATAGGCAGGCAGAAAGTGCTGCTGGCAGACTTTGAGAAGTGTTAGGTTCCATTCATTTGCACAATGAAGGCCTATGTGGTGAGAGGAGTGAGTTTTTCAATGAATAAAGCACCTAGGGGCAGAAGCTGGGGGAGGCAGGAGAAACGTGAAGAGAATGAGGTCAGGAGGCCATGGGAGAGGATGTGGCCTTAGCTCTCTGCCTAAGCTACCCAGGGTATTGTATCCCCGAGAGTTATCATGGCTTGTTATTAAAATATTGTTATTAATATATCATCATAATATTAATAAATAATACATTAACAAGCATAATTAAATGTGTGTACTTGGGACGTGGCCTGTGATGTTTGGCTCCAGAATAAACTATATTTTATCCACTCTGAGGCAAGAGCTGTTCCTATCATGAAGATGTATTTTCTACAATTAAACCTTGACATGAGTTGAGGTTCTGCATTCTTCGAAGTCACATGTGAAGCTCAATGCAAAATTCCATTAAATTTCGCCTCTCATATTTATGAAAAGGGTAAAATTAATTATGTAAAATGGTTACCAAATAAGTCAGTTAGAAAATCAGTTTAACACATCCTTCATTCTGAAAAAGATGTCAGGTTTTATGTCTAGGTATCTTGGGTTTTTAGACCCCTGAAATGAAAAAAATAAAAACATTGCCTTGAACCGACTTAACAAGTCTCAAGAGGCTCAAAGTGACCACTGGAACATTTATCAATTTATAACTGAGTAAATAAAGGCAAAATAGTACCAGAAAGCAATATCAGATTTAACTCAAAATCGAACATTTTTAAAACATAGGACAATTCAAAGAAAACTCTAAAAAAAGATGCATGTATCTTTTGGAGATTTGTATAGTTATATTATATAAAAATAAAGATAAAAATAAATTTGATCTGATCCATTCAGATGTCTATTCAAAGAGAGGTACTCATCTAAACTCATTAAAGAGGAAATAAAAGTAAGACTTCCTAACAAATAGCAATTTTTATCAAACACAGGTCAAAACACAAGGAAAAATACTTAATACTTACCATGAAATTCCAGACAAACCACTCTATTCGGTGTCAATGTGGCCATCAGAATTCAGTTTGAGACGGAGGTAGAACACTTTAAAAAACCACCGCTTTCAAAAGTCCTGACAGCAGAGGGGCCCAGGGGTGGCCTCATTATTCCATTTTAAATTTAGCAAAAGAGAAGCTGACAAGCTAAGAAGACTCTGGGAAGCAGTGAAAAGAAGCACTCTGTGGAAAGAATAGACCCTGTCACCAGAGCAGAACACTCTAACACTGAGAGGGCTTTGGCTTAACTCTGAAGTGTTCTTAAGCTTACACGCTATGTGTCATATTGTGAAATGGCGGTGTCCACACGTGTTGACCTCATTTCCTTCCATTTCCTGCTTTTGAAATTTTATAATTGTGGATGGGTGGATGAGGGGCTGGAATGAGAGGATCAAGTGGGGAAGCTTATGGAAGAGGGGAATGAGGGAGGGAGGGACTACAAGGAGAGACAACTGAAATTAAGGGCCATTTGCATGGTAGTACAGAAACCTAATACAGAATACAGAAGCTTGCTAAAGTATATACATATATGAAGGTGACCTAAATGAAATCACCAGAGCTACAAATGGCCATCTCTTGTCACCAAATGAAACTTCCAGTACAAAGATTGGGTTACACCTAATGGAGTTGTTGGCAAAGGGGTCACCCTAGGAACCGAAAACAACACAGGCTGTTGCCAAGACTATAGATTGCTGTCTACAAAGCAAGGACCCATTGCTGATGACACCTATACAACTCATTAAACATGGAGAAGTCCAGCTAGGGCCTACCTAGTGTCTTCACTCCTATGTGCTAGTGTCTTTGGTACAGGAAGGAACTCTGCATGCTACCAAAGGAGAATCAAAAACATCAACTCAACCACAAACCCTTTCGTGTACAATTGTGTCCTGCCTGCAAGATATGCTAAGGCAATGGCGGTACAGAATTTGTGGGAGTAACCAATCAATATCTGATTAATGGAAGACTCATTCAGAAAATGGAACCTGTTCCCAATACAGTCTGGGTGACCATGAACCTGGGACAAGATAGTCCATGGACCTAGGACAAAAGAAAATACTTCCTTTTTTATTTTTTTTTTAAGTAGCAATTAAAATTTCTCCAAATGACATTCTGCTATATTCCTAGATCAGTGCCTTGCTCAGCCATCATCAGAGAAGCTTCCTTCTGCTGGAGATGATGCACAGCCAGACGTTTTGCAAAGAGTAAGAGACCTTGGAATACTCAGCCCATCAAATCCATTCCCTCAGGGCTCAAGGAACCCTGCAGAAAAGAATTTAGGAGCCAGCAGTGATGGAATTTGCCAAGAAAACAATGCCCTCTAAGTGAACATGAGCAGCACACACTGGAACTCACAGAGACTGAGGCATCATGCACAGGGCCTGCAGGGGTCTGCACCAGACGCCGTCCTAGAGTGGAAAGGAGAAGTGGCCACACGTCCTTATCCCTAACCCAGATTCAATCTCTAATTCAACACCAGTTGCAAAGGAAAGTTTAGTTCTCTCCAAGGGAGTCTCACTGTGGAAACAAACTGCTCCTAATGTAGACTGCATGCTCAGCAGTAGACAGCCAACAGAAAAAGAACTTAATGGTATATTCGGAGGGTCTTTTTCTCATGATATCATATCTAGGCTTACCTTTTTCTTTTCTTTTTCTCTTCTTTTTAGTTTTAATTTAATTTTATTTATATTTTTTTCTTTTTTCCCCACCTGAGGGTCCTTTGATTATGTATTATGACTTTCACTTTAGTGTTTCTATGAGATTCCTGAGTTTATGAAGCAGTAAGTCTCTGTTTCTTATGTCTTTTTTTTTTTGACTCTTTTCTGTCTGTTTGTTTTGTCCAATTCTGATGTCTTTTTGTTTGTTTATTGTGTTATATCTTATTTTATTATGTTTTATTTTAATATTATCCCTCAGAAGCCTATTTTTTTTTAATGAGACAGAATGGAGGTGGATCTAGATGGTATGCGAAGGAAGGAAGAACTTGGCAGGGGTGCTCTGTAATCAAGATATGTAAGGAAAAAATCCACTTTCAATTAAAGTAGAAAACCATCTGAATTAGGACTAGCTACGTACAATGAAATAAGAACATTATGTTTTAAGACATAAAAGGCACATTTAAAAAATATAAGTCATGACCTATTGAAGTACTGGTATACCTTTGGAGTAGCGCCTCTGGGTGCCTGTTTGGTTGAACCTGGGCAAACAGCCCCCTAAGAGGAACTGCTTGAGCTACATGCCATGAGACTTTCTTTGTCGAGACATCGTTTTGGTTTATTTGTTTGTTTTGGATATTTGTTTGTCACGAGGGGATTATGGTTGTAGTGGTTAGGGCTTGTTCATATCTAGACAGAACAGAAATCAGATACAGAACAGTAAATAAACTTGTTCCCAGCAACTCATGTCTTGTAAAAGTACTTTTATTTGTGGAGGTTCAAGGAAGAATGAGATGCAATCTTCAAGATGCAAGCCTGGACCTAGAGGGCTTCAGCCACTAAGACTGAACTGAACTTTTCTTACTCTGAACTTGAACTCTGACTAGCTGCCTTCTCAATGGCCTCTTCTCCACATGCCTTCAATCTCTTGCTTCTGATTCTCTTGCTTCTCACCCAGAACTCTGCTTTCTCTCTCTACTTACTCTCTGCTTCTACTTTCTGCTTCTTGTCTACTTCTACCGCTGCTTTTACCTTGCTTCTTAGCGTCTGCTGACTTCTCCCTTTATATCCCAAGAGTTGGGCCCAAAGGCATGTGCCACCACTTTCTTCTGACTTGAATTTAAAGGTGTATACCATGACTACCTTCTGATTTGGGATTATTTGGCTTAAAAGCCTGTGCTAAATTGCCTTCATATACAAAGTCTTATTTTGCTTTAATGAGGAGAATTCTATAATTCACTGGCCAGTCAACATTGCTGCCATGAGGGGATGATCAGATTTAGAGATGCATAGTGTTTCTCATATCTTCATGTTAGTCGCTAGGGAAGAATCCCAGCATTCCCTTTCATTTAGCATTAGCACAAACAGATGACAGGATTAGCCTAACTAACATCCTTTTACCCTAGAGCAGCCATGCTGCCAGATCAGAGATCAAATGTCTATCATGCTAACCCTTGAAAGGATTCTTTCCCAGAGCAGCCATGCTGCTAGATTAAGAATCAAATGTTCCTCTCCAATCTCTTCCAGATAAAACCCATCTTTCATTGATTCTATATCCTAAAACTATTAACAGTAGCTGGAGACCAAATGTTCAAACACATGAGCCAGAGGTGGACATTTGCATCCAAGCAGTAAGAACTGTGAAAAAAATGAGTTTATAATTTAAAATTTCCTTAAACTTCCTAAAACCAGATAAACGCATTGCTGAGAATACGAATATTTAAAGCACAATGATGTAAATCTTTTAAAAGTCTCAAAGATAACAAAGAAAGAGGAAATACACCACAGTATTTTATTCTTTTTCCTGTCCAACACAGATTTCACTACAAAAATAAAATGTACACGAGTATTATTTATTATTATAATAGAAATATTTCTAGAAAATATTACATAAAAATATAATAACATGTAAAGGAGGAATTTATCATGTGTCAGAGTTCTGTTCCCATGCAAAGTAATTCCATAGTTAATCACTACTAATTTCATCTAGTAAAAATGAAGGAACAAACTGAATGTCACCTAAAAATACCAGATTACAAAGTGTAGTAATGACAAAATTACCAGAAATGAAGATGAGAAACTGCAAACTTTTATTGATGATTTTAAAGACTTTTAAAAAAATCATGAGAAGATCTAAAAAAATAAAAAAATACTAAATTTAACATGATAGTAAAGCTTATTCCTACTAAATCCACTGTATCCCTACCCCCTTATGATGCACAAAGGGTTCAAGTTAATAAAAACAGTAGAAGAACAAAATATATTCAAATAGAAAAATAAGGAAAAATCCTGCCTATATGCAGAGAAGATACGATTTAATACATAGAAATTACTAAGAAATACACAAACGTGCACACAGCTACTAGGGCTAATAAGCTGGTTTCATTGTATCCACATTATGAAAGACTGAAATATAAACAGAAAACGATTGCATTTCCTTATAGCATTGGACCGTATGAAAAGGCAATTCATTCACAACAGCACTAAGCAAACAGAAGCACAAGGATAAGCATAGCTCTGGAAGAACTATAGACTGAAAACTATAGAACAGAAATTAAAGGTCTCAACAAACAGAAAGACAGTGTATATTTTTAGGGTTGAAATACCAAATATTTCTGCAGTGGAAATTCTCTCTGAATTGATTTATGGAGACAACACAGTCCACACCAAATCCCAGCTACTTACAGGCTAAGGTGCATATACAAAAGAAAATGATCCACAATAGTATAGACAATATCAAAAAAGAGGCATAAAAATTTCCCATTTTAAATCTTACTATAAAGCTACATTAGCCAGAAGGTAGACGTAAAAATCAGTTAAAGGAATCATAATACATAAGGTTATAAGATATGATACATCATTTGTTTCAGAGAAATACAAATTTTCCAAAGAACAAAGGACAAAGAAATGCTATCCAAGATACAAAGCTGGGAGACTTATATGTCCACAAAACAAGAATAATTTACAATATTCACATCACATACAGTAGTTTAATCATTTCATTGTACTACGTAAACTATTGAAGACTAAGAAAGAAATTTGGAGAAAACATAGAAGTAATTCTATTGTTGCTGTAGTTTTTTGAGACAGAGCTTCTCTGTTATAGCTCTGACTGTCCTGGAACTCACTCTGTAGACCAGGCTGGCCTCAAACTCACAGAGATCTGCCTGCTTCTGCCTCTAGAGTGCTGGGATTAAAGGTGTGCGCCACCACTGCCTATAGTAGTATGCTGCAGTCTTTTGCAGTCTCAATTTAGGGAAAGAGAATGGAAGGATACTAAGAAATCTTCACTACTTTTACAAGCAGCCTTGATATAGAATGAGAGAAAGGTAGAAATCTTTACAACCTCTTTCGGGCTGTCATAAGCTTGAAGAGTTCTAGCTAACGGTGAATCAGACTACCATCTCAGCTCACTATCTGTAAACTCAGTCTCTTCAATCTTTGCTCTTTTAAGAGTAAACACACTAACGAACAAAACCCAACCAACAAACCATCAACCAACACCCACCCCGACTCTCATGGCTTCAGACTTTTTATACCCTAAGCCAAAAGTTCACATCAACCCAAGTGGCACACAATCTCTAAAACAAGCTACAGGTGCCAGAACCAAATTATAGACACTTGCATCAAGCATTCCAAATTCAACTTGTAAACATCTACCATACCTGGGGTGGGAACACAAACCTAATCCAAACTCTATTTTACATTTGAAAAGAATCCAGAATAACAAAACAACTTCTAAGTGTCCAACTACAAATGCCCAGATAGTAGTAATTCTTGAAGACCCACTTTTAGGCAAAAATTTCATATAGTACCAAAAGTATGATTCATAGAAGAAAATAGTTAAAATATCTATGCTTTCTACTGTAAGTGAGGTTGAAATGCTTTATAAATCATGTCATCTGATAATACAAACAGAAAGGGTTATATGCATAAGTTGTTCTTACAACTTGATAATAAAGACAGATAGACTAGTTAAAGTAAATAAAACTATTGATAAATATTTCACAAAGAATATAGCACAAAACAAATTTTTAGAGAAATTCATTCTGTATAGTTAGGTTTTCTAACCAATTCTATTGAGACTTGAGTCCTGGGATAAAAGTCGCCTTGGAGAGTTATTTATGACTGGTTATACAATAAGAGACTCCAGAGGCTTGCCTCTATGTTAACTAAATGACTCTTTCATGTGTATGTCCTATGAGGGTATGAAGCCAATGACCTTAGGGACTTTCTAAGGTTTTGAAACTGTAGACAGGGACCTATTTTATTATGTGAGGAGATTTATTTAGTTCCTAAAGTATTACAGTAATAACTCAGGATCCTTTCTATCAAGGTTTTAAGGATTTTTGCAAGGAAAAACAAAATCTTCCCTTCATTTTACATTATAACCTCAGTTCATTAGCTTTGAGCTCTTCTCTGTAGTAGTTCTCTGTTTTAGAGGATGATACAATCCAACTGTCATCATCTCACAACAATTTGTGAACTGTTGAAGATCAGAACCCTGCAATAACTATTTACATATATACTGAAAACATGTTGTAGACCAGAAATCTACTGTCTACCATCAAGATACAGTATTAAGTTTATAAATTTAAAAAGTAACAATCTACAAATGTTCTGTATGCACATACAACTGCTTAACATATTTAATAATTAGGGTAATGCTAGTCAAAACCATTACAGGTGCAATTACTCATCCACTACAATTATTGTAAGCTGAAAACCTAAGAATATAACAGATGCCGGTGATGATTGAGGGAGACCTGAGTCCTCACAATTGTAGTTAATAGTCATTTAAAATATTGCAACCACTTAAGACAGTAGTTGTCAGAATTTAATATTAAAATTGTATGCAGTTAGTAATATATGGGTCTTGGAGTCCTCACAAATACAATAAAAAAATACTAATATACAAGAATGAATATGCTGCCTGCCAGAATCAGAATGAGATCTATCTTCTGTTAATTCAATTGAAATTAAATAAACTTTATTTTTATATAAATTAAAAATAATGGATAAATTAAATAAAATTGAAGTAAAAAATTAAAGTTTTCCTGTGCTGGATGATCCTGTTGAATTCTATCTTTTCTGTATAACTACTAGACTTGTGGTCTGTGCCAACTCATAATCTTCATTCACATGAAGGCATGGCAGCTCAGGAATTTATAAACAACATATCATAAACATCATGAGCAATTAATAAGATGCATTTCTAAAACTCCATGTGTTAATTAAATACATTTTTTCTGTATTTCTTTTTTTTTTATAAAATAAGTTTTTAATTAGATTTACATCATTTTCTAGCTCCCTTTGTGTACTCCAGCCTCTCCCATTATCCAATTGAATGCTTCTTTTCTCTGATTGGACTGATTACACGTGTATGTGCGTGTGTTTGGATGCATGCACATATATACGAGTACAACGTGATGAGTCTGCTCTTGTTTATGGGTATACGGTTTCAGGGATGATCACTTTGTGACAGTTGTGAAACAGTCTCACCTAGAAATTGCTGCTTAAACAAAACCCAAAAAAATGGCAGTATCAATAGGATGTTGGAAAATTTCATGTAGCCCCACCCCTAGACAAAGATCTATCATACACACACTTTTATGACCACAATGTTGCGTTTTTATGACTGCGATGCAATGTTGCTAAGCAACTATTTAAAATACAAGGCTACTACTTGATAGAAGTAAAAATATATACTGGGAGAGGGAGAATTAGCTTTTTCCTGAGAAGGGCCACCTCACTAATCAACACTTTTATGTAAATATTTATGTATTCTGAGAAGTTATCATTAGCCATTTCTGCATTTGGACTCTTGTTTAGTGTGTGTCTAATATTAATTTCATAGATTAACACTAAGAAATAATTATCACTGTTTTAAAGATGAATTTCATAGTAGAGCATTTTATAGGACTAGGTAGCATTATACACTGTGAAAATTTCCCATATTTATTAATAAATATTCACTGCTACTTAATTGCATAAATCAAAGACAAAAATAAAATATCTTATATATCTAGAATTTATTTAGCAGAATGAATTATGTTATTGATTTTTTTACTTGGCTTTGATTGAAGTTTGGCCTTGATCACTTTTCAAGAGGAATGTGTGAGATGCATCAGAAGTCAGACTAGCGTACCTGGATGCCAATTGATTAGACTAGAAACTCTTCAAATTCTGTGCCACCATCAGCAAATTATACTCTTGATTTTTTTCTCTGCGTTTATCTGTCAGTCTGTTTCTTCCTCATTTCCTGTCTCTATCACAACACACACACCAAAGACTATTTCATTGCAAAGTCAACAGCCCACTGGAGCTGTCATACTATTCAATTTTTAATTGTTTAAAAATTAGACTGAAGCTTAGGAATTGCTTCAGTTCCCAAAGCCAGGAGTTCCTCAAACGTCTTTTCTTTTAAATGTCAGAGAAATTGCTATTACAATGGATCATAACATAAACTTAAAATGAGAAACCATTTAAGAGCCTTATAGCTGTCATTAATTGCTAAATACACATATTTTTATGAATCCATGCAGTGTTGCTAAGCAACTATGGAAAATACAAAGCCACTACTTGATAAAAGTAAAAATATATGCTCAGGGTGAATCTTAAAAATACTGTTCTAGTGCTTTCCGTAATTTTGCCCTGCCTGTTTCTTAACTGAAAATTGGAAATCATGATATTACTTGATCAAATCTTATAAGTGTGCAAAATGTTTCTTTTGCTGCAATATATCAAATCGTAGGCATACTTGAATTAAGTTCTGCTGTGGTTCTTTACTTTCAGAGTCAAAATTTGTGTTTCCCATGTTTGACAAGAAATATTGAACAGTAGTTGCAGAGACAGTTCAAGGTCAAGTTGCATTCCAGTGTAGTTTGATCACATCCATCTCATCCCTACCTCCAACTTCACGCCCTCGCTTTTCCTTACCCCACTGAGTCCAGTTAGTGATGCCACTACGTCTATGGATGCAGGAACAGCCTTTATCCAATCGTGCAACAGACTTCTGCTTTTTTAATATAAAGTGGCTATATTCCAAACAGTATTAAGAATATTTAAAAAGTAAGCTTGTCAGTGGTGGCACACACCTTTAAACCCAGCACTCAGGAGGAAAAAGCAGATGGATCTCTAGGAGTTTGAGGCCCAACCTGGTCTACAGAGTGAGTTCCAGGATTACTATGATTGCAAAAGAAGTGGCTAAGTGAAATTAATAGCTAGAATGCAAAAGACTCCTTAACAAGTGCAAAGCCAAGCATGTGATTGATACACAATATCAATGGAATTAAGAGACCAATTAACCATATATGCATATTCAGAAAAAATAATATAATCAAACTGATGAATTGGTAAAGAAGATGTGGTATAGACACAATAGAATACTGTTGAATTATACCAATGCAGTAATGTGAGAATGACTGCAGTTAACGATGATAACCCAGGTACAGAGAAGCAAATGCCAAATAAACTCACTTATATAGAGATTCTGGGAAAGCCGATCACAGAGTACCTGAGCATAAAACACCTGTGACTGGAGAAGCCAAGCCTGGAGAGAAGGATGGAGAGAGGTGGATCAATAGGTATTGTGTTACAATTCAGACGAAGAAGCACTGAGATGTTAATGTGAGGTACAGGGCTGTAGGTAATGCCCCTGTACTGCATTTCTTAGGGAGAAGAGTGAAAGGAGCTTAATATTTTTATAATAAAGATATGGTGACTATTTGTGGAGAAAAATGGATTTATTGTGAGTCTAAACATTATATAATTTATGCATCTACCACATCACCTACTAGTCATATGCAAATCTTTTTTTGTTTTTCTGTATCTAATCATATTTATCATTTAAACAGAGCACTGTGATATATGTCTGTAATGCCAGCTCTCTAGAGGATGAGGCAAGAGCCTTCACTCCAGAGTGAGCTCTGGGGAAGTCTGGGACACATGGTGTGATCCTACATAATGTGAAAACCAAAATTTATCATTGAGTCTTTACAGTAAGTATATCTTTACCTTATTGTTGAATTGCCATTCATCTCACTGTCAGAAATCATCTATTAAAGAGTTTGTTACAATCTTGCCATTATGCTTTTAAGAATATTATTTGAGAGTGTTAGCAAGACCATTATTTGTAGTATATTACTTAGCAATTCATGCAAAAAATATTTGCAGAGTAAGCCATGGAGGAAATGATTTCTTCTATCTAAATATTTATTCTTATATTTTCCCTTAAATGAATAGAACTAGGATTTCCAATTTTGCTTATATACCAGAGCATCTGGGATCCCCCATGTCGGCTGTGTTGTAAGTGACCCCGATTACCTGCTCCCTTCCATCTTAATATTTTCTAGCCAGTGTACACTTGACCTGCACGCAGTACACTTAATGCTTTTTCCATCCCATTGCCCATTTTCTTTAATTTTATAAATGATCTACTCTTATGTGTAATAAAGGAATTTATATATAAAAGAAGAAGCTAAAGAGCTTTAATTTGAAGCAATTGGAAGATAAATAGAAGTACTTAGGGAGTCACCTAGAAAATGTTTCCTGGGCATTGTGAGAGGAGGTGAGAGTGGACGGTAACATGAGGCTACTTTCACTAAAAACATCTGAATACTCTTGCTTAGAAGAAAATGTAAAAAGTCTTCAAAAATTATCCAAAAAGAATCTATAGCTTGAGGCAGGAGGATCACACATTCCAGCCATGCCTCCTCCATAAGACTCTAACTCAAAAAATAATATTGAAACTTAAAACAAACAAATATTTCATATGAAGTGCTTTAAAAATGCAACCAATAACTTTAAAATAAAGTATGACTCTTTTCATACTGTTTCAAGGGAGACAAGTTATTTTTTTTATTTCCAAGAAATCAGAGCTTAAAAAGGTTTCATATTTTATTAACTTACTTAAATAAAAAATTTTAGCATATATCCATGCGTAGGTTGAAACATGTGCTTTAAGCAAACACCTATGTTGAGCCATATGTTTTAAGGGAATTAACTCATTTATCTTCAACATAAGATTCTAAGGTTATGTACATTTCACTTGGTCAAAGTGGAAGAATTAGCTGTTGTGACCACTTTAAGATTGAACTCATGTGTCATAAGTATTCAATTCAGAAGTTCTTAACTAAAAATGTATGCTATACTGTCTCTATCAAAAGCTATTAATGGTTTAAAAGTTTAATAAACTAGCTTAATGCTTACTTAATGAGAGAAGCTGAATGCACAATCAGTAGTTACATTGTAACATTTTCAGGCATGTTCTCTCCTTTATCTCCCTTCACTAAAATGAAAAGTATAAAAAGAGACTAAAGACTAAAGAGTCACCATATTCCTCAGTATGGAAACTTCTTCTGTATACCCTTGTTCTGTTTGTTCTCTTATGTTTCTTAACCCATCCTAGCTCAATTCTTGTCAAATAAATAATCTTCCATTTGACATTTTTTACAATGTACTCCTAAAAATAACTTTGAAATCCTTTTCAATATTAAAGGTGGCCTCTGCAGTTTTCCACCATCTGGCCTCTGTAGGCAGCTCACACATATACACACATATATATTCACATACATAAATGAATACTAACGTACATATTTTTCTAAATAAATGAAACAAAAAAATGACACGCTTTGGAAAAATAATACTAATGCATTAAATGCAGGATTACCACATTTTCTAACACAAATCATGGTAAATTATTAGAAGGAAAGCAGAATCAGAGAAGTGAAAGGAAGCACAGCAGGGGTGAGACCTTTGAAGGGTCACTGCTGTGGGAACTCAGTGCCTTAGTTGTGCTGAAATGTTTTTGGGAAAAAGCATACATTATAGTTATCTCATTGCAAAGCAAAAAATACTCCTTAACTATACCATTCCCACGGGCGTTGAAGGGTTCTTCAAGCAGCAGTAACTTCAGTGCATTTTTTTCCATGACTTCTCAGGACTGTTTTAAGCAAGCTTTTATAGCTTTAGGAAAGTTTAAGCAAGAAACAAGAGAGAAGTAAATTCAGGAAAAGCACAAAACCTGGACTGAGGCCACCTAATTGTTTCCTGGGATAGGCAAAGCACAGGAAAAGTACTCACTGCTTCAGCAACTTAGCAGACAAGCTGTCTTATTTTTTAAAAAAAAATCTTATAAAAATTAAAAAAAAATGTTTTGCTTTGTCATTATTGTTTAACTTGGCATCTCAACATGCAGCCCTTGATGACCTGCAATTATTGGTCTCAATTTATAGAAATCCCTCTGCTTCTGTCTCCCAAGTATTGGGATTATAGGTATATGCCATCATATCTGGCTCAAAGTTTAATTCCTATGACAAAATTTTAGTATTCAACTAAAATTATTATTATAAGTGTAGAAAAATAAAATTTAAAATTATTAAACTGTAAGGATAAACCTATTGCAGGTGGCTTCTTAATGGAATAATTGTAACTTGTTTTCTCAGAAATAGTCAAATAGTGACTATGCTGGCATCTTGCCAGAAAGAAATGAGTTCAGAATTATTCCTTCTTTTAGAGTTCAGAAATGTAATCAATAAAAAGCCACTTACATCTAAAGAAACATATGCAAGCAGAGAGAGATCAGATTTGACATCCGACCAGTGTTTAAACTTCTGAGTCCTGGATTAAAACTGCATACTCATTTCCCAAACTTATTTTAATAACTTCTTGATCATTGTTTATACACCAATATTACTAGCATACAATTATAACAAGCTTCCAACTTAGAAAATACCTAGCATGTGATCCCTACAGATATTCATTATAGCATCTTATAACTATACCAAAAAGTTTCAGTAAGACTTATCAATGAAATTCTAATTATAGATGCTTTTTTTAACTAATGTAATTGTTTAATTCAGTATAGTCTTTTAATGATGCATTCATTAATATAACAATTAGTGAAATTGCACATATTTTGCCAATATCTGTCTTTGGAATTCTTAACTTTGATTTCAAGCTTGCTGCTTGATCTAAGTACTTTTGTGATATCAATTCACTGATAAAAACTGTAACATAAGTACAGGAGATTGGAGAGTTATTAGAAAGTTTTTGAGTTAATGTATGTCACACATATAAACCTATAAAAGTTAAGAAGATTTATTCATTTACCTGTTTGATTCTGAATATGGAAAGATGAGAGATGAGGAATTTTTCCTAAGTTATAGTTAGAAAGGAATGTTAAGTTCTGAGGAGCTATTGCATAGAAGTATGACTATAAATAATTGAAACGTACGGTGATTTTCAAAGAGATTCAAGAAAGGATTAGAATGTTTTTACCCTAAAGAAGTGATAAATATTTGAGCAGGTACTTAATATAATGATTATACACTGTATATGTATATTAAAATAATACATATGTACTTCTCAGCATAACTTTTGGTTTTCTATATAAGCTATATGTTTTACATACCAGTTAGAAATAAATGTAATGTAAATAATGAAGGCATTAATATTTTCCTCTTTGGAATGTTGAGTGTGTTTTAATAACAGCATGTGTACATATTTCTGAGTAGTTTCTAAAACATATGCTTAATTGTCTAATTTTTTATGCAGAACTTGGTCATAAAACATCGGATCTTAAATATATCTCAAAGGCAAAAGACTCATTTTCATGTGAGACCAAGAAGACAAGCATTTATCATGTACTTCTGTGCTAAAAAATTATAAATATATTAGTTAGCATATTTCCCTTTTGAATACTAAATTCCTCATTGGAATAAAATTGAGGAATTGTAGTGGGACATTTGGAAAGAGTACTATTATTTTGGTTTCTTTAAAAACACAAAATGACATTTGGACTATGTTTTGTTCCCATCCCAGGTATGGTGGATGATAACAAGTTTGATTTGGACTATTCATTGCCAGTGACTATAATTTGGTTATCTGCAGCTGTTTTGCCATGTGTAGCTTGTCCTTATAATTGCATGCCATTTGTACTTCTGGAAGTTTCTGTTTAGAGTATATAAGGGTTGAAGCCCCAAGAGGCAGGGTTGGTTGGTTGTGGTTGTTGGTGGGTTGGATTGTTGGTTGGTTGGTTATTGCTTAGAGGAACATTGATTGGAGAAATTGGGTTCAAGGATGGATCTGAAACCTGTGTCCAGTTCACTATGAGCTCCTGCTCTCCAAGCTTCAGACAGCCAAAAAGAGAATGAATATCTCTCCCTTTCTCTCTTTCTCTCTAACAAGGCTGCATAAAGGGGAGGAGTATTGAAGATTTCCTCTCTCTCTCTCTCTCTCTCTCTCTCTCTCTCTCTCTCTCTCTCTCTCTCTCTCTTTCTCTTTCCTGAAGGGTAAAAGCACAGTAGCTAACTGCTACAAGGAATGCTGTAACAAGGTGATATGGAAAGCATTTCAGGAGGAAGCTTTCAGACTCTTCTTCGTTTGTGGATTCCCAGCAGTATGATCCCTGGCACATGATCTTCAGGAATCTATTCTTTAGTATAAAATGAGCATCTTTATGCCTGCTTTGTACCTAACACATGTCAACATATGTCAAGACAAGTCCTTAAAACAGAGCATGACAATTGGTAAACTCCTTTAAGTATTAACTACGACACATTCAATTATCTGAATGACTGAAAATTCTGTGCTGCAGTGTAATGATGGGTAATCATGGAATTTTTAGTTTGTAGGAGTAAAATCTATTGTGATTTCTCAAACTGCACAGTGCAAAAAGATTTCTCCTAACATAAGTAAAAAGGCCTGATCATTTTTGTTTTGTAAATGTATATTATTATTTTATACATTTTGAAGAATAAAATCTTTCCTTACTTAGTTATGTACCATATAAGAACTCTTTTTTATTCACTAAATATTTCATTTGATCTTAAATATAAATTCAAATTATGACCAGCAGTAGGGAAGAAGAAAATGAATAAATGAAAGGAAAGAAGGAGAACTTTGTACAATGGCCTGACCTGGAGACTGTCTTAGAGAGGACCGTCCCTGAGGTTGACACTGGGAACCTGAATACAAACAACTCAAGAGCAATCCTTTTGGTGAGCTCAGCAGCTTGGTAAGGTGGTACAGGGAGGGCACTGTTTGCCATTTGCAGCTCAGTTGTCAGTAGGGGCTGCTGAGCTGGCTTAGTCTAGAATTTACTTTAAACCCAGGAGGCTCACAGGACTGCTATTATTGCATTAGTTTGGGCACAAAGAGGCTCACTTTTGCTTTTCATTATTCATAAGCTAAAACCCTGGAGCCTTAAGGCAGCAGCCAGGACCTTTGAGAGAACTATTTATAGGCAGTCACAGGCCCTGTTTTCTGGGCAGAAATTGAAGTGACTTTAAGGGGAGAGGTACAATGTATTAAATATAGATTATCTTCTCTTTCTGTCCTGGCATAAATGCACTTTCTTCCTGTCATAAAAAACAAAATATGAAATAACATATATATTATGTAATAGAACTTTTTAAAAAATTAATTTGAAATAAATTTAGACCTATAGAACAATGGCAAAATAATAAAAAAAATTCCACTTTGTTCTTCACCTAATTTTTCTTTTAATCAATATTTTGTATATCAATTTTACAATAATCAGACATTGTTAGGATTATTGATACCTATCCTGGTAAGTTTTAACTTTCTACCTGACATAGTCTAGAATTATCTGGAATGAGAACCTCAACTGAGGAATTACCTACATGAGAGTGGCTTGTGGAAAAGTCAGTTTTCTTTACTCTTAATTGGTATAAGGAGGGCCAGCCTACTGTTGGTGTTACCATTCCCTAGTCAGGTGGTCTTGAAATGTATAAGAAAGCTGAGAACAAAGAATAAACATCATTGCCAGGCAACACAGAGTCCTCCATGTTCCTGTTGTACTTCCTTGGCTGTAAAGTGAGGTCAGAAGTGATACTATGTAGAAAAACTAGCAGGTGCTTTCTTCTTCTGCTTGAGTTATCTGCTAGATTTCCCTCAATAATCAACTGTAACTGGTAACTGTGCATTGTAAGGGAATATTTAATCCTTTAATCCAGTAGTATGGCTGCTTTAGGCTTGAAAGAAAATTACTATACACACCTTAATCCCAGAATTCAGAAGGCAGTGGTAAAACACATCTTTAATCCCAAGACAGAAAAAAGTAGAAGCAGAGAAGGAAGCAGAGACAGGAAGCAGAGTTTAGACAGATTGTGTTAGACAGGAAGTGATGTATCGGAGGAAGAATTAGCTGAATGAGTCAGAGTATGAAAATGCCCAGCTTTCACCATAGAAAAGCAGGCTCTCAGCTCAGTGAGTCTGGCAATCTGAGGCAGTCTGAGGCAGAGACACACTCCCTGCAGCAGGAGTCAGTATCAGACAGGACATGTGAGTCATTTTGAAGCCAAGAAGAGAAGTTCAGTCTGAGGCAGTCAAGGTGTCAGCCAGAGTCAGAAGCAGTAAGCCTGCTCAGAAGGTCAATTTGAATCAAAGACTTGGAGAAGAGTTTGAGCCAGAATAGATGGTGAGTTGAATAAGCCAACCAGAGAAGTCAGTTGAGTTCAGTACTTTTGAATTCAGAAGGAGCTAGTCAGAGTGAGTCAGTCAGCATTACATCTCTGAGGTTAAAACATTCTAGATTTAGGCTTGAAGATTAGATTGTACAGAGGCTGAAACCCTCTAAGGACTGGGGATTCAATTAGCCGATGTATAAACTGCCTTTTGTCCTGAAAATCTACAGTGCACCAGATATACTCTTTCTTCTCCTATGGTGCTCTTGGTCTGGAAGTTTTATCACAGTTATGAAGTGACATGAAAACAGTATCAAATTATTTATTAAACTACATGGTGTATTTACACGTGACTTTCTTTAGCTGTTATACAGTAAAAGGCTAGGATTTTAGAGTAGTTATAAAGATACATGATTAAAATGTGTGAAGAAAATATTATTATGATGTTAATGTTGTTAAAATTGAGCATTCTGACAAATTAATTGACTTTCCTGCACATCTTTGGTCCCCAAATCCAGAGCTCCTTAATCTTGATCATGCTCTTACAGCACACAAACCAGGCTGGTGTCTAGAAAGAGCCATTCTCTCTTCCCTGAGATGTATGCTGTGTTTGTTTTTGTCGATTGTTCTGGTTTTGTCTTTCATCGAGAGTAAGTATGTAGTTATAATCACTTAGAAAAACAGCATTGAATTTGAATTATCCTACTTATCACACAGTCAGCTAATATTTTAGTCAGAAAGCTTAATAAAGGGTGACTTGCATGGAATAAATACATGAATTAATTACCCAAACATTCTATTTCAAATGTTCATTCATAGGCCTTTTTCCTAGAAAGCTCCAATTATTCAAACAACAGTAGATGCTCAAGAATTTAAAGTATTGCTTGTTGCCCCTGGGGGATGGCACAGTGAGGAACAGTGCTTGCTGCATAAGTCTGAGGACCAGAGTTTAGATCCCTAAAACTCATGTCAAAGCTGAACTGGCATGGTGACTACATAGGAGTTCCTAAAGGCAAGCTGAGTAGCTGGATCATATAGAACCTACTGGTTCCAGGTCAACCAAAGACCCTACCTCAATAAACAGAGAACAAAGTGCGTATGCAAATATACAACACACACACACACACACACACACACACTATTTAATCCCCAAAGACTTTCAAAAAAGAAACACTAAACTGTTAAAAATTATATTTATCACCTGAATTATAAAAGAATGACTGTTTTTTTCCTTGAGTTTTTGATTGTCTTAATTACTAGGTAAAACATCTTTTCAGATGCTTTCTGGTCATTTGTAGCTTTTAGCATAATAATGTGAGTTCTGATTTATTTCACAGACTTATATCTTTCTACTGTGTTCACTACTGATTGTGTTTGTTTAACGAAGACTTGTAGGTTTTTGTCACATACGTGTTTCTTCTTCACACACTCAAAAATCTATTTCCTGTTTACTTATTGCCTGGTTTTCATCAGATAAGCTCCATTTTGGCTTAACTGCAGTTATTGTACCCTGTCAAAATTCCAAATCATTTCTGTTTTATGGATTTGAAGCTAGATATAAGAAAGTTTCACTGTAATTTTTTTCATTACAAATTTTATTATATTAATTTGTTGGAGTGTATACCCAACCCATGCCCATGTGGAGACAAGAGGACACCTGTGCAAGTCAAGTTTCTCTTCCAACCATGTACTACCAAGGTCTGAACTTAGGGTATAAGGCTTGGCAGTAAGTTCGTTATCCTGCTGAGAAATCTCACCAGACCTCAGTCCAACTTTTAAAGAAGGGTGTTTGTACCATGAAGAGATATTTAATCCCTCTATTTAATTACAAGTCTCATGCTCTAATACTCACTGGTTGTAAATGCTGGAGTCCAGTTTGCGTATACACCTAGTTACTAAAAGGCATTTTGCACCCTTTGCAACAACTCTCTGTTCCATCTCCTCTGTCTCAACAGATTTGTCTGTTTTGAATATTGAGATACACACACACACACACACACACACACATATATATGGAATTTCACATCTATGTCTTTATGTCTATCTTAGTGAACACCACATAATGCTTCTAAAATTCATCTATGTGATATATATATATATATATATATATCTTCTGATTCATAAATTGTTTATATAGATACAAATATATTTATATTTTAAATTGTTTCTTAGCAATAGTTGTGATTTCTCACTATACAAATTAGTACTCCTGTTATTTTTTTTTCCAAAGCAAAATTTATTTTTTCTCTCTATTGTAAAGGAGAGTATTTTCTAAATTTAGTTTCAGAAGAAACTAAACTGTTATATACATATGAGTTTTAAAATCTTTTCATCTTAAACTAGTATCTATTTAAAATGCTGCCATAGATGAAGATAATTTTGTTTCATTTTGGATTTTCGAGACAGGGTTTCTTTGTTGTAACTCTGGCTGTCCTGGAATCACTCTGTAGACCAGGCTGGACTTGGACTCACAGAGATCTGCCTACCTCTGCTTCCTGAGTGCTAGGATTACAGGCACATGCCACCATCTCCAGGCACACATTTTAAGATGATTTTAAATGCTGTGCTCTGATGGTGCTGTATCCCTTGGGTGACAGTTCTTTTTTGGGGAGTAGAGGCTTGTTAGTGGGTAGTGATGGGGGATAGATATAGGGAAGCTGGTGGGAGCTAGAGAGAAGAGGAGTCAGGATGTATTCTATAAGTTGTATGGGTGAAGAAATTTTTTTAAAAAATCAAAGTATAGTGAGTAGTATGCACATACATATTTGCATAGTGTATTAAATATATGGATTAGAATATAGTTAATTTCATGAGGCGCAAAGTCATTTGATGTCTATTAATGTCTGGTAGACTACTGAATTCCTTGTAGGTTCTGTATGATAGATAACATCTGTGGTTCTGGAATGGATAGTACAGAAATATACCATCACCAGTGCTTTGGCCAACTCTAAATCCTGTATTATACCAAGTGCTATCTAGAGGATATCATTATGTTCTATCACAATCACCTACACACTTTACCTTGATATCAGAGTCTGTGTGCCCCAGATGGTATGCTTATTTTTTTGAGTGTATTAGCCCAATTTCCCACAGGTAAAGCAATTGGAAAATCTGCTAAATTACCTTCCTTTGGGTAGAAAACTTGGAAATATGCAGTGTTGATTCTACTATGTAGTTGGGATGAACTTTGGACTGAAATTCATATCTAAACTTAAATACTAGTGAGTTGCACTTAAGGGGTTATGTGGAAAGCATTGTTATCCTTTCATTATAAAGATAATAAAGACTCAGATTGTGAATTACATTTTTAATTAAGGATAAGTCTCAACTTGATATCAAGCACTTTAATATGTAGAGATCATTACGATCATGTGGTTATTTGGGAAATTAGAATAGAAGTAACATCTCTCATATCACACCAATGAAGTTCTGCCAGTGTTAGCTCATTCTATAGAAAAATAATTACAAAGATATTCCTGTGCTGTTGGAGAACTATATGCTCTTCTGTATCAAAAAATATGTGAAGCCTCTTCATATATAATTATTTTAGACATGGTTGCCTTTAGAGAAGTATAATTGGCTTACAATAGTGAATTCGTATTTCATTCAGGAAACTCTGGTGGGATATTTAAGCTTGGCAAGTGATTAATCGAGACACAAATGAAATAGTTCTGCAACTTTCTTGACTTAGTTTTATTTTCATTTAGAAACCATCATGACAATCTGCTTTATACTCTTTAGTCATTGGTACTCTTCTCAAAATGTGATGCTTGAAATCAAATATAATCTAAATGAGTTTCTAGTAGGGCACACACAGTGCTTTGTCAAAACAACAATCACATTATTTGTTGATGTTCATTATTTGCTTATGGTTTCTTATTCAATTAGAAGTTTCTTAATGATAAATACTTGATGTTAGTTTAAACTGCATGATGAATTAAAAGTCAAGGAGTTCTAAATTCTTCTTATAACACTAGACTGTGTGTCCATATTTAATTCTGGTTGACTTTGCAGGATTGATGTTCTGATGCTGCTTTCAATAAGTCAGTGTAAAATAATTTCTTATGTTATTATCATATTGATTGCTTATCTCTGTATTATAATTTTGCACAGACTCATTTGATTCTGAGAGTTAAAAGGACTGTTGTGTCAAACCGTTCATGACTGAAACACAAGAATAGGGATGAAAATATTTTTGGAAGACTTCATCTTTACATACAATAGGTAGAAATGTTTAATCATAGTTTTACCTTTTGAACATTTTTAAAAAGCAGATATATTGGAATTGTCTGAACATTCTGAGTGCTTAGTTTAATAGAACTAGGTATGATATCAATAAGTTTCATAGACATTGTCTTTATAGATAAATTAACCTTTATATTTCATAATTTATTAAAGTTTATTTTCAGTCTAAGATGTTTACTGAGCCCACATCCTTTGGATAAACCTTTTGAGTATTTGTTATACTGCATCCCTAGATCTTTTTAAAAATGTAAGATTATACAGTTGTGTCTACTGCCCAGGCTGTGTTGACTTTACAGTGTCTCTTTTATTTAAACAATTCCTTTGACTTTCTAATTTTTTACTGTGTTATGTTTTTATATTTTACATTTTTATTACTTTAAAAAATATATTTCAATTTATTTTGATCATACTTTCCCTCCCCTAAGTCCTTCAAGATCCTCTTCCCCTCCCTACCCACTAAAATTTTTCTTTCTCAAAAAAAACAAACAAAATCTCAGTACAGCGAAACTCTCCAAATCCAAGAAAACAAAATAAAATATACCGCCCCCCCTCCCCTGCCAATCCCACCAACTGTAACTAAATAAAAGCACAAAAAGCAACAGTACAGTCCATTATATGTTGGTCAACTACTCCTGATCATGAGGCTGCCCTGGAGTGGTTGATGTACCCAGTGTCACTCCATTCCAGAGTATCTTTCCTGTGGAGGGATCCAGCCTTTTCCACAAATGGGTTCATGGAAACTCCACGCAGGAAGGATTACGAGCACAGGAAAAACGAGGAAATGACAAAGGAACAGGATAGTTCATTCTTTTATGGGACCCAAGGAAATGACATGCACGATTGCGCTTTAAAATGACATGTGGAACATGCTTTAGAAGTAAAATGCAGGAGCATTTTTAATGGGGAAATTAACAGTATACATTTTAAGAAAAGAGAGGGGCAAGAATGAGACTGACAATGTGCCTTGTCAGTGGAAAAACCACACCAAGAAGAGAAAGAGGGAGAGAGTGACAATATACATTACCAGAGGGAGAGGGCCCACACCAGAAAAAGAGAAAATTGCTCTGGCCAGAGGTTTAAAAAGCCAAGTATAGTTTTTGGTATGTAGATGTTGCTCAGGCCTTCAGAGGAACTGGTTTCATATGTAGATGTTGTCACGCCCAGGGTGGGGTTGGGTGACCTTCCTCCTGCAATTCGTCTTGTTTGCTAAAAAAGAACATTTGACTTAATACTGTTAGCTGAATAATATCTCCATCTGCCTCAAACACAGCAGAGTGCCATGTAGGCAAAGAAGGTTTTTATTTTATGGTTTTTAGCTGTTTGGTGCGTATTTATTTTTTCTCTATCTAGGCTCCTTTTGCTTCTATCTGTTAAAGGCTTATCTCTTCCTGAGAGGACCAACACCCATTCCAGGAATATCCTTTACAACGTACTATCAATATGAATGGGTAGCTTTACACATGCCAGGACTTAGAAGCCTGCAAGATATTTTACAATGACAGTTACTTTTGAGTAAGAAATGGCCACTTCTCCTTCTCAGCTAACACCAGCCAGCTAAGGTATTACTAGGCCATGCAGACATAATGAAAGACTTTTGTCGCCATTACAGCAAAGGGGAGGAAGGGGCAGAATGGCTGGTAAGCCGAAATTCCCCACCTGGGAGTCTGGAACCTTGTCACAGATTTCAACCACATTACCAGGGTATTGGGGGTCCAGCACGTTCCTCTTTCTGCAGGGATAAATGGCAGTTCAGTTTTTAACCTTTACCCTAGTGGCTAGGTTTTCATTCACTCTTCATTTTCTAAAAATATAACACAATAAACTATAATAAAATAAAACAAAAAGCTATCACATCAATGATGGACAAGATAAACCTATAGGAGGAAAACAGACCAAGGCAAAGCAATAATTAACAAATAAATAAATAAATAAATAAATAAATAAATAAATAAATAAATAAATGAAATAAAATAAGTCAGGGAACCACTAATGCATATACTTATAGGTCCCATAAAAAACATTAAGCTGGAAGCCATAATAGAATCTCGGAAGACCTGGTACAGACCTGTGCAGGCCCTGGGCATGCTGCTTTAGTCTGTGATGTTCTTCCTTTCTTGGTATTTTCCATCCCCTCTCATTCTTACATTCTTTTGCCTTTCTTCTGAAGGGTTCTCTGAGCTCTGAAGAGAGGGATTTGATGGAGTTGACCCATTTAGAACTGAGTATCCCAAGGTTTTTCTCTCTTTGTAATGTCTACCTGTCAGTCTCTATATTTGTTCCTATCTGCTGCAGAAGGAAGCTTCTCAAGAAGCTGGGTTTTTTTGTGTAGTCTTAGACTCAACATTGGCGTTTGTCCAAGATTATTATTTAAAATTTTAAATGTAGTAATTTTATTAGTTCTTAGAGAAGTGTATATACCATATCTCTATATGTTTGCCTCCTACCCTTACCTGAATTCCTTCCATGTTTAACTCATTTTCATTTTGTATGCTCTGTCATTTTTTTGAAACTATCTTGCAAGCTGACTCTTTCTGACTGAACTCTTCTGAGTCTGGCTGACTCCTTCAACTCCTCTGAACTGCTCAGTTAAGCTTCAAATTGACTCTCACTGTTAGCTAACTCTTTCTCCCAAACTGACTCCCTCTGTGTCTTATCTGACTGATTCTCTAACTGACTGCCTCTGTCTTATCTAACTGATTCTTTGTCTGCCTGACTTTGAGCTGAGAGCCTTCTTTTATACTCTCATGAGAGTTGGACCTGTTCTTACTCTGACTCACTCTGCCAATTCTTCCTCTGACTTGTCACTTTGCTTGCTCTTCACTCTGATTCATCTCAGATTTCACTGTGTCAGCTCTTCACTCTCAGACATGGGACTGAAGGTGTGTGTGCTCATTCTGTAACCATGAACTAAGAGCTGTGAATTGAGAACCATGATCTACTTCTGAACTGACTGCCTCCTTTTCGATCCCTAGAGTTGAAATTAAAGGTGTGTCCCACCATTGCCATCTGAGTTGGGTTACTGAATTACACAGGCCTTGGATTACACAGGCTTTCAAAGTGTTCCTTTTCCAAAGTAGCTATGTTGCTAGATTAAAAATTTAAATATTTCTCTACAAGTTTCCATGCCTCACCAGCCATAGATTGCCTGAATTTATTACTTCAGACATTTCCATTGAGTAGGTCTTAAATCTAACTAGGTATCTTTTGTTTACTTCTAGAATAGCAGGGTCTCTATTTCAGCTTTCAGACTATATGGCCATCTTGGTCACTGTTGTGGTTCCTTAGGATTACAGATGGACAAATTTATTGACTGCTTTTCTCCATGAACAGCTTGCATGACTCTCTCTGAAACTATAAGAGCTAGTCCTTGGGGATGAAGCTCCCATGTCAGTTCCAGATTGATTTCTTAAAATATTGCCTCCAAAGTATGTGATGTCTTCAGCAATAGGATCTCATTTTCTGGAAGCCACCAAGAATATAAAAAATAGCCTATATTGTTTTGGTGTCTCCTGGATACCATGACCAACAACTGAATAAGTAGGTTCTCCATGCTTGACCCTGTCATTGAGGTTTTTATTATATAGTCTATTATTTGGGGGATCATTGTCACCCCAATATTTTAATTTTGTCATATATTTATTTTCTACTCTCTAATGTGTTTGTCTCTCTCTTTCTCTTTATCTCTCTCTCTCTTCCCCTCCAGAATTCCCTCCCCCTCTATCTCAGTGTATCTATCTATCTATCACCTATCTCTATCTATCTCTATCTATCTATCTATCTGTCAACTCTGTTAATTCATGTGACATGTGTAAATACTAGTTTCATGATGGGGGGAAACTTCATGGGAAGTTTCATGGGAGTACATGAAAAAATAAGAATCTGAATATTTTCTAAATTCCAGGGAAACCCAATTATAATAAAAATTCCTTTGGATGCATTCATAATTTAGTATCTGACTGTGTTTGGGAACCTGTTATCTAATCCAGCCAGCAGTCTCTCTACCAACCTCATCACTTTCTCCAGGCTACAGTGCTAGAGGAATCACGATTATAAATTGTAATTAAATTTTTGTTCTTTACATCAACAGTGAAAAAAAAAGCTCAGCAGGTTTCTTCTTTTCTTTCACATTTTCAGAGTCTAACTCTTATATATTATCAACTAACAGTAATTAGAAAGCATAGATGTTACAATATTTTAAGAGAAACAACAGCTATTTCTCCACAAATGCTATTAAATAACATGAAGAAAACACTAGAAGTTAAAGTGTTCTCTGAGAATCAGTCTCATATCAGAAGAAGATTCAATAGTTAAGAATAGGCAAAAAAAATGTATTTTCTTTAAATATATGTTTTTCTGTTAAATATATTCCCTAATCTACATAAAATAGCAGCGTTTATAGAGTATTTAGCTATCAACTGAATAAATCATGATAGATCTAAGAATGTATGTATTGCTCAGATCAGTTTGTGCTTATTTCCTTATACTGGAAAGATCATTTTAAAGTAGTTCTAGATTGTAAAATCAATTTAGTTTTTATTTATTATTAGATTATCAAGAACAATGACTTACTCCTAGGGAGGATTCTTAATCTATAAATAAACCCATGGATAATAACTACATGTAATTTGATAAATCCTATTCATTTATTAGAAATACCCAACTGATAAAAATAAAAATTAATAAAATATATATCTATGGTTCTTTGATATTGGATTTGGGGTGTTTTGGTGGATTGTTTTTCATTTTGTTCAAGATATTAGTTTTTTTGTTTGTTTGTTTTGTTTTATCTTCCAGAAGCATGTCTCTGAGGGTGTTTCTGCAGCTACAAAGCCCAAACACAGTTTTCATCAAAGACAGCATCCAAATCTCTGAGTGGAAAATTCCATCTAGTCAATTTCTCACATGATTTGTATTTAGCTTACTCAGGGAGTTTTTAGGGGCACAAAAACCCATGAAACTATAATTCTTGAAAAATAATGCATTATATATTATTTGTTCTGCCCTCAATAAGAGACTTTACTCACTACAATATTTGGCAAACAACTCTTTTTTTCCCCCATATAGTTTCTCGTAGTCTCAATGCCTTGAAGTACATAAATTTTTCTTTACTGAGACTGGCACAAATACAAAGCCAAACTCATAAAAGTTAACAAATGTGTTCATATATTTAAGGGGTTCTGGAATGGAGAACTCAACCCAACTTACCAATGTTATTGACCTAAACTCAATAAACTGGAAAAGTTTTTCTTAGATTTTATTCTAGTAAGTTTAATATAATACTACAAATGGATCATGAATAACATAAAATTTCAAGTAAGCTTCATAGTATTTTCACCAGTATATCCATAATGAAATTACTTAACATACAATCAATATGAAAAATGTTCATGAACTACGTATTAAACTAAACCCTTGCAATCCAGTGTTTATTTTACATTCAAAGTACATTGGAATGGACCAGAGATGCCTGGGCTGATGGCACCTACATCAACAATACATTAGAATATGTTCAAAAACAAATAATTGAACTTCTTAATTACTGTTTGCTAAGAAAGTAATTATGTCCACAGTGATATTGAAGGAAAGTTTGTCTTGGGGTTTGGCAGCAGGTATTTATCTTTTTAATGAAACAAATAAGAAATACATCAGAGATTTTTTGAAAGTACACGATATCATAGACTTGTAGAATTTGAGAAACAACCATCTGAGAATCAGAACTATATAGTGGGCATCATTAATGCCCTCCTTTTGAAAAATTGTAGCATTCCAGATTAATGGAAATGTTTAATATGTGTTATAGTAGTGGCACAAAGCGAATAATTGAAAATGTCAAAAGGCTATTAGTGAAGAAACCATTGAATTTTAGCTGGGATGGATCTAAGAGATGGCTCAGCAGTAAAGAACACACGTTGCTCTCAGAGGGCAAAGATTTGATCCCAGCATCCACATAGTGGTTCACAACCAACCACAACTCCAGCTCCAGGCAATCCAATTTTCTCTTCTGACATCCGTAGGCAACAAACATGCACGTACTGTACTAAAATACATGCAGGCAAAACATATAAAATAAAATTAATAAGTATAATAAAAAATAAAAATAATAATAGTTAGCTAAGGACCACAGCATAGTGAAAGAAGCCCAGTTTGAAAACAAACTGTGGGAACCATGAGACATTTTACTTGGACGCATTCACAGGGTATAAAATACATAAAGACTGCTATGAAAAACTTCTGTCACTTGTCATAATAATCCAGCTGCCTAAATCCTCTCTTCCTCAGTGATTTTCACCATTTAATTGATATGTGAGAAACTGTATGTCCATGGAAGCTCAAATCCATGATGGCTTTCCTTCTTTCCTCCATGTTTCCTATGAATTCTTCCTTCCTTATCTACCTGGATCATCTTCTTGGTCTGACAGGTCCTGATGAAGAACTAACCATATCTGATGTGCTAACTGACCATTCCCTCTTCAGTGCCTCAATTTCCATTTGTAGTTCTACAGTTTTCTTTTCCTCTTTTGATGGAGCTGTTAATAATTCATCCCATCTAAAGGCATTTCACAAAAGGAGGGAATTCTCTGAATCTTGGGTCTGGAAAACTAATAAACTTTCAAAAATAAGATTAAGTCACAATTAGCATGCTATTGTACCTGCTGTGCTCTGTCATCTCTCACTGCTATTTATACTATGGTTTCTAAACATTTAGGAGGCCAATGCCTTAGAGATAAGAGCCCTCTTGCTAATGAATCATGCTTTCTCACAGGGGATGGTAAAAGCTCTCATCTTTGCCTTTGCTGTGGGAAATTCTGAACAATCCAGAAGATTTCTTTCCCCTCGTATCTGCAGGCTTCTTCCTGGAGTGATTCCATGTGGATATATACTAGCATCACTCTGACACTGTTCTTGACTTAGTTGTCTGACAGTAAAGTAAGCTTTCTTGTTTTAGTCTAAAGATTATTCTTCACCAGGAAAAACTAGTCATCCATGAATTAATATTAGCCATATTCATATCCAACTGATATAGTTCCTATATTCTCAGTTACATTCTAAAACCCCAGTGGCATGTTGTGACAGTTTGTTCAATAAAAATACAAGGGCACAGGGTTTGTCAATGTTGCTGATGCTGTTTATAAATTGACTGAGTTACTCTTGGTCCCTGATAGTGCTGCTCTGCACCAACTTTTGAATGCTCATGAATGCCTGCAGGGAGAACAGTCCTCCTGCTTTAGATTCTAAAGCAGAGCCTGGCATAGAATCCTATGAATCTGTAGTCAATGCAAATCTTCATGCTTGCATCTAGTCTTATGGTTTGGAAGTAGGGAAGTGCCGTGATCTTTTACAGTGCACTGTTTTCCAAATTTTAATTTCTACAGCAGGTTTAATTTCACAAGAAAATTCCTAGTAGAACAAAAAATTTCACAGCTACTCCTGGTCAACACATTTATGGCAACATATTATCTACATTCTTCTCAGAGGTTGTTCAATTGACATTTGAAAAATCTACAACTATTGCATTAATGCCACCCAAACACAGCAGTCTTTATCAGGGATCATTCTTGGTATTCATTCCTCCATGGATTTGGACAAATATACAGTGGTATGTGATCAACAGTATTCTGTTGTATATTGCTGTATATGGATACAGCAATCCAAAGATCCACTAAATCAAAACTTTGTAATCCCTTTATTATTGTGATGGTTTGAATAAGATTAACCCCATATATTTGAATGCTTAGTCATTAGGGAGTGGTACTTCTTTAGAAAGGTTAGGATTAGGAGGTGTGGCCATGCTGGAGGAAGTGTGTCCTGGGGTTGGGGCTTTGAGGTTTCACAAGTCCAAGCGTCAGTCTCTCTCTCCTTTTCTCTCTATCTGCGCCTATGGATCAGGATGTCACTCCTAGCTACTACTCTAGCACATGTCAGCTCATTGCCATGATGATAATGTACTGAACCTCTCAAACTGTGAGCTTTCTTTGAGTGGTCATGGTCATTGTGTCTTTTCACCACCATGACGTTTTCATTGACTGGGACAAGTAACCACTGAAGTTTTCATTTTGCTTATGTAATGAATTTTAAAGGCTTTGTTTTACTTATGTGTATATGTGTGTGACTGCATGAGTTTCCGTGCTCTAAGGAGGCCAGAGAGCATTAGAGCCTTCTGAAACCAGAGCTACATGCAATTGTTAACCATCTGATGCAGGTGCTAGGAACTGAGTGTACATGGTCTGCAAGAGCAGCAGATGCTCATTCATCTCAATCATCTGCTCAATCATCCCTCTGGCTCCTATATCAGTGGTTCTCAACATGTGGGTATTGACTTCTTCGGGGAGTTAAATGACCCTTTCACAGGGGTCACTGAAGACCATCTGCATATCAGATATTTACATCATGATTCATCACAGTAGCAAAATTACATATGTGAAGTAGCAACAAAAGTAATTTTATGGTTGGGAATCACCACAACATGAGAAACTGTATTAATGGGTCGCAGCATTAGGAAGGTTGAGAGCTACTGCTCTAGATAATACATATTTAAAATAAAATGATTCGCAAACAAAATTCTTTCTTGAAATAACATATTCTAGGAAATGCATTTTTTCCAGCTCATAATAAAGTATCATCATAAATTAAAATGATTTGCTGTGTTGTTAGGACTACTGTCAAAGAAAAAGGCACATGTTCATAAAGTCAAAAGAATAAGCCAAAGCTTATTTCTCTATCCTGGTTGCTCCTCTAAGGTTTTTTTTTGTTGTTGTTGCTTTGCTTTTTTTTTTTTTTTGTTTGTTTGTTTTTAATACCTCAGGGTACATAATGCTGTTTTTCTACAGCCTCCTGTGAAGCACAGTGTAACTTTTTATTCTGTTTCCTTTTTCTGGTAGAAAGTGCTCAGTAGGAGTGTTGTGTTTGTAACTTCCTCCTCTCCTTTTAACTCAGAGGTAGTAGTCATGAGGCTGAGTCTGTAGGAACAAAATTCATTCAATTTTTTTCTCATCTTTATACTTGAAATCTGCTACAGAATTCTGCTGCTATCCAGAGAACAGAAAGAAGAACACACAACCAACCCAATAAGAGAAGATGGGTTCTTGAAACCCACCTACCCCCCAAAAATGAAAAGACCAGTTGATCTTGATTCCACACCTCTTCAGAAGGGTGAGGCTGAGGTTTGCATTTAGTAGTTCAGTGCAGTCATCCCAACCAATCCCCAAGTGGACTGACACTGTATATGCAAGGTCCGTAGTGTGCCCAGAGGTTAGTGTTCCAAGTCTGTTGAGAAGAAATAAGCTGTCACAAATTTTAAAATGAACTCAAAAGAGAAACATGAAAGCAAAATGCCATTTTGCATGTTAGAGATGTTTTGAAAGTTCTTTTCTTTTTCCATTGGTCCCACAGTTACTATGTTCCAGGACAAAGGAAACTTAGATTTATCAATTTCAATTTTCATGGGTTTAATGACAGATTTTATCTCATTTATTTAATTTTGTAATTGATTTAAGAATCTGGTATGTAAATTGATCTTCTAAATGAAAGAACATTAAAGAATACATTCTTATTCCATTAAAAATATTAGCTTACTGCTATTGTACATTAATTCCCATCTCCATTTTTAAAACATGTCAAAATACTGTAAAACGAAGTGTACTAATATGAAAATGATTATGACCGGGCTGCTCTATTGTTCTACATGGTGTATCTTCATAGTAGATTAAAACAAACATTAATATCTAGAAAAAATGCTATTGAATGTGGCAGTCACAAAAATATATTTTTGATAGTCACTCTGAAATATGGGCTGTCAGTTTCTCACAAAATGACACGTGAACTAACTAATCCTAGAAAGTCTATTTTCATGAATTTTTTGTTCAAGCAATAGCACTTACATAGAGTTTATAGTGGATTTATTCCTTATTTCTTCAATGTTGAAAAACCTTCCGAATAAATAAATAAGCAGTGCTATGTCTATGGTTAGTAGTTATCACACATGACAGAGCACTTACTGCAAACAACTTCAAAGTAGCGAAGATTCCTTCAGCTGTTCCATTCCATAGCTCTTGACTCTCTTGATTCTGGGCCGGGGATGACAGAAAACATTGCATTGGCAGGAGCAGGTCTCTACCACATCCCTACTTGGAGGCAGAAAGTGAAGGATGAGGAAGGGAAAAGGGTCAGGTTAACCTTCAAAGCAGTTTTAGGTACATAGCCCCACCTTGGACCCAACGTCTTGAAGTTTTCATCACTTCCTATAAAAACCTAGAATAGCTCTTAAGAAATCAAATTCTTAACGCATAAGCCTCTGGGAAACATTTGAATTTGAAAGCATAACAGCATCTGGTCAATTAAACGCTCTATCATTGAAAAAGAGTACACTATTTATGCATGCAACATCAAGAGTAAATCTCAAATTCACTGGGCTAAATATAAAGTCAAGAACCACATGTGAGTTTTCATATTCTTTAGGAGGAAGAGAGTAAGCTTAGACTAATCCAGAGTAATCAATGACTGAAGGATTCAAGGTGAGTTTGATACCCAGTAAGTGGACTGATTTAGGGAGGACTAGGAGGATGTATGTCACCAGATACAGGCTTCTCTGAGGAATCAGAAACCTAGTGTGCTCTCTGTTTTTTGTTTGTGGCTGGATATGTGAGCCCTCAGCTCTCAGTTTCCAACCCTAGTTTCATGCCTGCCTCCTCCCATGTTTCCAGTCTATAGTGTTAGTGAACTCTTACCCCTTTGAAATTATACATCTCTAATAAATCCTTCTATAAGTTACCTTGGCCACAGTGCTTTATCACATCCATTGAAAAATAAATAATGTGTTTTCACACACAGCAACAAGTTCAATCGTTTGAAGTGATGGCATAGTTTTATATTTTTATTGATAGTAGCTACAAAACAAAGTGCATTCATTTCCCAAAACTCGATGATCTATAATTCAAAAGGAAAATGTTTCAGAAGATATGTTTTCTCTAACTCATCCTATTTAGTTGAAAACCTCCCTTTAAATAATTAAAAAAGAAACTGGACTAAAATGTTGATATATCATAATGATGTATTTACATGTCTTGCTATTTTAAAAGGTATACTTTAATATTTTAATTTATATAGAAAATTGTGTATGCTAGGTAACAACTGAATGTTATCATTATAGTAAGAAAGATAATTGTTCCTTGAGAGTCAATGAAGAAATTGATTCTTAAAGATGTTTCCACATGGCAAGAAGTTATAAATGATCATCAATTCTCATAGATGCTTTCCAATGAAAAGTTTGGAAATATGGAATGACAAAAAACTTACCTCAAAATGTAACTTATTCTGTAGTTGGTTTACAAAAGAACAAAAATGCTTTTTTAAAGAAAATTTTTTCAAGTAAATTAATTATAATACATGTATATTAATGATTAAGTTGTACATATTAAGTACATACCATTTTAATACTTAAAGATACAACAACAAAGTGAAAAGCCTTATTTCTCATTTAAATTAAAATAACTTTGAAGATGTGATTTCAGGATTGAAGATAGGATCAGAAATATTAATTTAACTAAAAAGTAAAAATTATTTATACTGACAAAAAAATAAAAATTCTCAATCCTAAGAAAACATTTTGCCTAAAACTTTCTCTTAGGATCATGGCTACTTATTAAAAGTCATTAACTTCATGAAATGCTGCATTATTTTATTATGACAGATGCTTTCCAGCAAATGCTAAGGAAGTGCTTTGTTCTTTTCACCATGAGATAAAACTGATTTATTTAACAGGCAGTTAGCCCAATGTTGTACTTTTTAAACGTCCAGAAAATCAGCAAGAAAGTAAATAAGAGTATACAATGAGTTCCTTGTGACAGTGGAAACCACTGTTTTCTTGACCTTTTGTTAGACAGACATACTCTGACTCTATCAACCTATCTACCATCTATATATCTATCATCTATCTATCTGTCTGTCTGTCTATCTATCATCTATCTACCTATCATATACCTACATTCTGTCTATTAAGCCATATATCTATTATCTACCTACTATCTAGCTATGTGTCTATCTGTTTCTCATCTATCTACAATTTGTCTACCTAATGTCTGTTTACCACTTATCTATCTCTTTGCCCACCTACCTATTGTAGCATCTGTCATGTTAAGAATAAAGTTTATGAGGGTGAAGACAAGAATAATAATGCCTGATTGAATGACCAATGCAATGATTCTAATAATATAACACTGATCCCTCAACCAACGGGGGTTGGGGGGGAGCAGTATTAATTAACCAGTAACTGAGGGAAATCTGAAATAGCACAATTGAAAATGGAAAAGTCTTTGAATGGTCTATGTGGAATAAATGCATCCAAAAGGAGAACATGCATGTATAATGCAGAAATATAAGAAATTAATAGATATAAAGGTAGAAGACATTAAAATACATAATACTTATAGTCAGATAAATTAAAAATGGAGAATACAGAGACTGACACTTGGGATTTTTATAATTCTAAAGGAAAGTGAAATGTGCAAAATATATTTCAGAGTAGCTGCTATTTCAGGAGACCCATTACCATAATTACAATGGTCATACACTCTTGCCTGGAAACATGGCTTCTGTCAAGTCCAGCTGTCAAGATGGTATCAGTTCCCTCAAAGTGCCAGATTCATGGCCCATGGAAGCTAGCCAATAGTGGCCTGGGATGTCATTCTGAAAATACAGCGACTTTTCCCTAAAAACAGTACTAAGTGTGTTTTTACCAAGAGATTCTCTAAGTTTTGCAAAAACTTTTGAATTTTGTGAAAATATAGTGAACAGAACAAAGTTCTTTTTTTTTCTGAACTCTCCGAACCCTTGGGAACAGTAAAAATTACTAACAAGCCCTAGCTGTCTCCACTGCACCGTATCATTTTTAGAAAGGCCAATTTGTCACCTCTCTGGGCAATGTGCTATACACAAATATATCTACTTCATGTTTCCTTTCTAATTTGTCTCCGCACAGCCTGTTAACTCTTGAAGTCCTCAGACCATCATCAGGCAGACAGAAGACTGACTGTGTAGAAGCGCTGTCTATTTCCAGGACACAGTGCGAACAGTTCCAATCAGCTTCAAGGGCTTTCACTCTTGTTTTTGGAAGTTTTTATTGAAAATTGAAGACTAGCCACAACTTTAAATGACCCAGTTGCTGCAAATACTTACAATCAACCTAAAGAGTTCAACCACTTAACTTCGTTTTTTGTGTTGTTATCACATAAGTTTTGTTTTGATCATAATTACTGTATGCCAATATAAACTGTAGTACATAATAGCATAATACATAATTGATCCTCATTTTTTATCTTATACTAAAGACAAAATTTTATCTAAAATTGTCTAAGATTGATATTAGTGAAGACATTCTGAGTCACACTGTATGTATTATCTTGAAACACGTATTTATAGAAAGGCAGTTAATCTTCCTTTTTATATATGAATTTGTATGCGTTCATGCATTTATTATTCGTGTGCACATGTACTTGCTGGTACATATCCAGTGCACATGTGTAAAGGCCAATGAACAGCATCAGATGTCCTGCTCTATCTTTATTTCCTTATTCATTTAAGACAGGGTCTTTCAGTGACTCTGATGCCAGTCAGAAAGCCCCAGAGATCCTAGTGTCTCCATCCATCTCTCCAAGCTTTGGGATTACAGGTATGCACAACTATGAGAATATTTTTTATGCAGGTCTGAGTACTTGAACTTGGGTACTCAAGCTTGTATAGAAAGCTTTCTGACCTGGAATACCTCCTCAGTTTAGTCTACACCATTTTTATCAATACAAATTAGACCTATACAGTGAATAAAATTTAATCATAAAGAGATGAAAGAACAAGAGAAGAAAGAATGTACATAAAATATAAAGTAACTAGGTAGCAATAAATAAATTACAAATATATAAGATATATCCCAAATTAAATTAATAGTTTCATGAAAAATTATACAAGTAATGACTAGGAAAATGCAAAAATTAAATTAAGAACAATAAAGTATATAGAAATAGAATGTATGTATAAGAATATTTTTTCAATATATTTCAAAGAGGAAATAGTAATTTTTCAGAGAACAATTTGCCAAAATAGGCCTTGATATAAATCAAAGGCCTATTCTAATTTATTATATAAGTAGCAGAAAATTTTATCAAGAAACTTATTCACAACCAATCACCAACCTAAGATGATTTCAAGATAAAATTTTATCAAAATTGCAAAGGCTAGATTTCTCCAATGTTTTGCAGCTTTTCTAACTATAAATGAGAAAATTAAAATTAAAAAAAAACACAAAGAAAAGCCTGATTTGTTTTTTTTTCTTTTATGGTATTATAATATGGTTATACCTAGTATCCCCACACCTAAGGCTCAGGGATCTTTGAGGAGCAATTGTAAGGCCCAAAGGGTTAGGTAGTTTGATGTGAGATTCTGTTTCCTACCAATGTCAGAGGATACACCCAAAAAGTCTCACCTTCACGACTGCCTAAATGTACTCTGAAGAAGGACAACAAGAGACATGCCTAAGAGGAGGGCAGAAAGCCCACAAGGCCTTAACCCTACACAGAGAATTACTGGCAACTAAGGAATGCTAAGAGTGGGAGAAATAGGCTACCCTAGGGATGAGCACACCAATTGGTTATCCAGTACCAACTAGTCAGCCTGATTTGTTTTTATGAGGTCAGCAATAAATTTATACCTAAACTTGATTTTTAAAAATGAAAGATCAGGTAAAAATTACAGGCAGATGTACTTTATTTACACTGACATGAGCCCTGAAATATTTACAAACATAATTTGATCAAACCTTGTATGGAGTTCTGGAGAGTTGGTTCAGTTCACTTGCAGAGGTCCAGGGATGGTTCCGAGCACCCAGGTGTTATGGATAACAAACACCTGTAACTACAGCTCCTGGATGATCCAATGCATCTGGCCTCTCCATGGGACTCGGTACTCTTGTGCACATACATACATATATACACATAATTAACAATAAAAATAAGTCTATAAATAAAAAGGCACTTGTACATTGCAATCAAGTAGTACCTGTTCTGGAAACACTGTTGCAAAGTCGGGAACTCACAGATACAAGTCACCTCAGATGCCTGCATCCCAAGATCCACCCCTGGGCTTGATGAATATCAAGAGCTTGGCCTCTAGCCACAACCACAGCTGTGATTCATAACCCTGAAAAGACCCAAAGCATGTTCTATAAGGAGAAAACACAAGGCTGTCTTTACCAGAATGTAGCATCCTCTGAACAGCACTGCTCTCTGCTGTGAGAATCAGAGAGGCAGGCTTGCTATTACATTTCCGTGGGTAACAAGGACACTGTCCATGTTTGTTGGACTGGGTTTGAGAAACCAAGTACTTTGAGGCATCACTGAGGAATGCAATGCTGGCTCCCTGTTTCCTCCTAAAATCACCCATCTTTCTTCTATGCATCAGTATATCCTCATCCTCAAGAATCTGAAGTTAAAAAAAAATCACAGATTTTCAGTATGCAATGAGGAGGCTTTAAGTGTTGCCTCCCATGTAGGTGGAAAATAACTACTGCGGACAAATGAAACTCAGTAAAGAAAGCACGGGAGCAGGGAGCAGGAAGCAGCAGTTAATGAAGCTGAGCAGTAAAAGAAACCAATCTAAATGCTGCAAATAAAAACTAAAAGTGTCTTGCAAAGATAAAAATTAACAAGTAATTAATTAGTGAACAAAGGAAACAATTAAACTAAAACAAAGACTAACAGAAAAGCGTATGTAGTCACTATGTAATGAATATGAATAGAATTGATGGGAATAAAGAGAATCTGGAGAAATGTGTAGTTCAAAAATAATTAAGGCACTGACATGCACTGACAACCATAGACTAGAAACTTAAAAATAACTACAAGTAAGGTAAGTACTAGGCCCAATTACTTGCAAGAAGGTTCAGCTAAACTTACAACTGAAATAACAGCCATTAGAAATAATAACAGAAAATATGAATCTATAATTAGGTTCACATCACAGTACAAAGCATATAATAACGAAAATACATGTTGAAATTTAGGTTATAGATTGTTTTTAACTAGGTAACATAACAAAAAAGGAAGTTCACAATGCGTACAATAAAACAATTCATCATAACCAACAAAGTTTAGCTCTGCATTTTTATAGACAAGATTATTACAGATATCCTAATATTTGTTGATCAAAGAATGTTTAAAACACGCACTAAAATTATCTGATATAAATTAAATAAAAATTAAAATTATACTGGAAGAAAGTAGAAGAAAGAAAGAAAAAAGTAGAAAAATTGAATCTTTTAAGATTTAATAAGATAGTGTAAAATATATGATAATAATATAATATATATGACATATAATACATAATATAATGCACAAACTTCTGTTTATGCTAAAATTGTTGACCAGCAAAGTCAATATTAAAACATGTATGTTTCCCATCTTCACAATTCATATAACATATTCTTCATTTTCTGTGTTACTTAGAGAGAACAGAAAAAGGTAGTACTTACAGAAATACTGTTGAAACAACGATTCAGAGTTATTGTGTGTATTCAATGCATAGAAAATGAGAGTGGTTCAGTTCAAATTAGTTTTATAGCACCCAGATTTCTGTTTCACAGATACCATGATAGCTCCTCCAGGGATACCAGCATTTTTTCAGGGTCTTTCTTTGAGATTTCATCTGAATGAGTCAAGCGTACCTGACTATATGGAGGGACTTTTGCTTTGCCTCAGCAAAGTATATCATAGTATTAGGATACAGCTATGCCTAAAAGGTTAAAGAGTCATTGTCTACAAACATGCATCAGGGGGTTATCTGAGTGCAACTTTTCCTAAATTTAAGTATATATCCAAAAAGCACTTTGAAAATTGAACATGAATAATGTGTCTTTAGTTTCTGTATATTTGACAACCACCAATATCAAACCAGATACTTTCAAGGTAAAAGTTAGTTTCCTTCTGATCAGTGTTGAGAACAGCATCCTTACTTGGTACTTTTCATCAGCTGTGTCTGAGTATGTCAAAGAAATAATTACAGCCTCCACGTTTCTTATTGTAATAACCATTGTTCTGTTCCCATTTTTTTTTTTACCAAAACATATTGACTATGCATACTAATGGAATTCAGTGTGGCATTTCTAGATAAGCATGCAGTGTGCACTGACTAGACAACAATCTAACAAACCTTAAAATATGCATGCACTCTCTCAAGCCTACTTTATTATTTCTGGCAGTTACTTTTCTGTTGTTTTATTTTGTTTGTTTGTTTTTCTAAGCCTGGCTTATTGTGATAAACACCATATTTTCCTGTTTCCTCCACTTTCCTGAAAGCTACAAGATTTCATTTTTTGCCATAGATGAATGATATTCCATATGTATGTATGACCTATTCTTTCCCTACCTATCAGTAGATAGGATGGTTCTATATCTTAGTTACTACTCAACCTCACATACAAATGGATGTGTGGGTATCACTTTTGCATGCTAAGTTCATGTTCTTTTCATATAACTTAAAGGTATCATTTCTGGATCATTAAATAAACCTGTTATGAACTTTTTGAGTACTAACACATTGTTTTCCATAGTGGCCTTCATAGTTTAAATCCTCACTAAAAGTATATGAGCTCCTCTTATGACACATTTTCTCTAGTATTTGCTGTTTCTTGTGTTTGAAATAATAGTGATTCTAACTGGAATGAGGTAGCAGCTCATCATAGTTTTTACATTTCTCTTATGAATAGTAGAATACAGTTATTGAAATTTGATTAAATTTTAAAATATTTCTGTGAATCTGAAACATGGAAAACATTCTCCTGTCTTGATTCCCATTTGTTTAGACCTATTAGGAGATACATGTTAACAGTCTTATTATAATACTGTTATCCTGATGTGCCTCTTTTACATAGTTTAAACCACTTTGGTTTCTCTGTGCATTCTTCATACATACACTAAATTACTATGTGGTAGCTTACAATGTCAGCGTGTGTGATTTAATACTCTAACAGTGATAATAATAATAATTTTACTTAATGTATAATATCAAGTGATATCTGAGTGGCATCATACTCCTTTAGTTTGAATTATTTAATTAGACATGTGAAATAAATATTTTATGAAATTATTCATAGGATGTGTTAACTGTCTTGTAACTTCTATTACATAATAATATATTGTTCTCCAAAACTTAGTGCACGCATCTGTGCAAAAGTCTGTGTGGATGCACTCATTTGTACAACAACAGATGGAGCCCAGGGGTTGACATCAAGATATCTTCATTTACCATTTCTCCACATTAATGTTTGGAAACAGGATCTCTCACTGACCCTGGAGCTCGTGGATTTGCTAGGCTGGCTAGCCAGCAAAACCCCTAGGAACTTTCTGTCTCCATTCACCAGTGTTGAAATGACCAGTGTGAGACAAAATGACTTTCTTCTTTCTACACGGAAGCTAGAAATCCAAATTTAGGGGCTCACAGTTGCACAGCAAGCATCCTACACACTGAATCGTTTCACCACCCATTCTCAAGTAGTTTTGTGTAGTTTGTAGACCCCTCTCAACATGAATGCTTAATTGTTCTCATTGTACTGTTTTTCAAATTAGATATCATTGAAAATTTTCATTTTTTGTCAACATTAAAACTCTTGGATTCACTTTCACTTTGCTGATTAACAATGCAATTAACATTAATGCTATTTATTCTTTCTAATTTTGGATGAATAAGAAATTTTCAGATGTTTATTAGTACTGGTAGGCAACTTAAATACTTAATTATTTTCATTTGTAATTATCTGTATTCTCCAACACACATTAATAAAGCAAAGAAGAGCAAGCAAAAATTAACAATTCTATTATAAAAATAATCTTTTATTCTTAAAGCACTTAGTGAGTTTTAACTTCTTAGTTTTCCGACATTAAATTATTACTCATCATATCAGAGGGATATATGTAGCTTTGGAATTGGATTCTCTAAAGAATATGACACTTTAATGAGCATGACTGATGATGCTTTACAAGTTTGATATTTAGCAGATCAAGGTAAATTAAATATGAAAGAGACAGGTACCATATGGTAAGCTCCCTAGGAGAAATTACAGTACACTGCTGCTATTATGATAATGATTTCTTACGTTCATTTTTATACAAAAGGAGAGGAAATGAGAAATCATTATGAGCAGAGTAGGAAGCATGGTACAGAATAATATTAGAGTTAACTAAACCTATCTTCTTGTACTTGCCTAATTTAAGCACTTGTGATAGGCTAATATACTAGATTATAGCAAAATCATACAGAATATAAAATTCTTTTTCTCTTATACCTACAGCATTTCCAGCCCATTACAGCCAAAATTATACTATTGTCTATTAAAAAAGCTGGCTTTAAAAAATGCATGTAAAAACTCTTGTCTAGATTTAGGTAGTCTTACCTATCTAAATTTATTCAAATCTCCACTCCAGCTCCTCATGTATTAGAATTAGATTATGAGCTCAAATAATAAGAACTTAGCTACTGTTTCTCCTCAAGCCATGCATAAAGTCTTTTCGTTTTTCAAATTCTATATTTGGATATTATTTCCTTATATATTTATTTATTAGTGCTTCTGAACTATCATAAATCCAGTAACTTACATCATCAATGATTTGTTGATTATCTGTCACAAATATATGAAAATTTACTGATATAAAATAATTTAAAATGAACAGAATGCAATACACTATATGATATGTAGGCAATAAAAGCTATAAAAATATGATATATCGATTAGCAATGAATTTGACATAGATGTATCAGGCACAATCCATTCAATGGCACTGTCTTTCTTTCATGCTATGGCTAAGCTCTAATTCTAACATAGGGAGACAAACCCTCTTTCTCTCTCTTTTTCTGAGACAGAGTTTCCCTGTTGTAACTCTGACTATCCGGAACTCACTCAATAGACCAGCTGGCCTCGAACTCATAGAGATCTGGCTGCCTCTGCCTCCCCAGTGCTAGCATTAAAGGTGCGCACCACCACCGTTTTTTGCTTGTTTGTTTTTTTGATTGTTGCTGTTTGTTTGTTTGTTTGTTTTATATAGGCCCTTAATCCTCTATAAAGTCCATAATTTTGGGAATGTTGTGTATTCATTTTCAGTCAATTTAGAAAGTTCGTAATTTTATCTTTATTTTCTGCCTTTACTCATTTTTCATTTAGTAGTGAGTTGTTCAGTTTCCATTAGTTTGTAAGATTTCTCTTGTTTCTGTTATTGTTGATATCTAGCTTAATCTATGGTGGTCAGACACAGGGTAAGGTAGTTTTTCAAGTTTCTTGTATCTCTTGAGACTTGCTTTATGTCCAAATATGTGGGCACAAAGTATAAAAAGTATATTTTTTGTGTAAGGGTTAAATGGTCTGTAAATTTCTGTTAAGTCTATTTGGTTTGTTTGGTCAATTAGCTCAAGCATTTCTCTTTTAAATTTTTTGCCTTTATTACCTGTCTATTGGTTAAAATGGGGATATTTAAGTCAGTGTGTGAGGGTCAATGTTGTTGTACACTGCTGTGTGGGCTCACCAAGGAAGATAAGAAGGTATTTTCATAAGTTTAAACTCTGCCAGACCTCAGTAGAGGGAACCACCATCATGGCCAATGCCATAATCAACAATGGAACCACAAGCATTTGAGCTCACGTGTTTTTATTCATTCAGAACTCCTCAGGTGCAGACCATTAGCAATTAAACAACCCCCACAGAAATCCAACACCTGCAAACAATACAAAATGCCCTAGACCTAGGCTAGCCTGTCACCCAACAGTGCATAAAACAATTTCAAATAAAACTTCCCCAACAATATATATTAAATATATATTATATATATTATATTTATATATATATATATAACAATATATAATGCAAAACTGAACTTCATTGCCTTGTCTCCCCTGATTCTATAGGCTTTCTGTGCTTGAGATCCTGCAACCATTTGGCCTGTGTCTTTTTTTTTGTCGACTTCTCTGATCCTAATCTTTCCCTTTCTCTGGATAGGGTTGCATCAGGCCTATGTGGACAACACAAGAGAAGACTGAAGTTAGCCATTGTTTTCATCATATTCAGTTTCTTCTGCTTCTGAAGATGGCTGGGTCACTGTTTCAGGTCCTGGCATATTTGTGGAGAGTATGCTCCCCACCATATCATCCTTTGTAGCAATTTGTCTTAGTGCCAGTCTTCCTTCTCAGCAAGTACATCTGTCACCAATAAGAGAACAACTCTCCCATCACAGAAAGGATAGATTTTTGTCCATATTCCTCTTACTTATAGGCCTGCCCCCTTTACTTTCTCTCAATAAATCTGCTTTTCTTTGTTTTCATTATGGTGAATTCACTCCCTCTCTTTTCATAATCTACTTTATGTTGTTACTGTTTACCTTTTTTGATACTTAGCTTCTTTGTAAAAATGTTCCTTTGTCCTTTACAAATTTTACTGTACAGAAACAAAAGGAACCATTTTCTATTATGCTAGGGAGTTACTGGAACTTTTCAATATTTATTAAATGTGATATCAGTTGTCGGACTTAATATTCTATTTCAAAAATGGCTTTTTACTATGCAAAATTAATCAACTATTTAATAATATGTTTTATATCATTTACATACATGAAAACTATTGGCTATTCTCACATTAAACTCATAACTGGGTAACTATTTTCAGCATATTAAGAACAGGGCAGGTAATTTCAAGTGACAACAGTGGAAGAAAATCAACACTAGCTCAAATAACCTCTATTTGAAAAGTAATTTCTTTCTTCAGCCTCACATGGAAATATGATGACTAGACTAGAGTTACATAGCTAAGAATCTATTATAGATACTGGTATAACATTTACTAGCTTCTTTTACTTTTATTTCAGCACAGAACTGTAGTTCTCAACCTTCCAAATGCTGTGGCCCTCTAATACAGTTCATTATGTTGTGCTGAACCCCAACCATAAAATTATTTTTGTTGCTATTTCAAAATTATAATTTGCTAGTTATAAACTGTAATGTAAATATTTGATATGCAAGTGGTCTTAGGTGACCCCATGAAAGTGTCATTTGACCCCCAAAGGTTGAGAACGGCTACTCTAGAACCATCTGGTGTCAATGTTCGTTTATCTGAAATGGTTAAGTGAACTGTGGTACATTTTAAATGCCTGGTGTGTAGTAATTTATATATCTACTCACTGAACTAATTAGCATTCTGATTATTATTCAGTATTTTATTCGGGATCCTTTTTTTCCATTCGTTGAAAATAAATTTTTGCTAGGAGATGGTGGTGCATGCCTGTAATCCAAAGGACAAGCAGATCACTGTGAGCTTGAGGCCAGCCTGGCCTACAAAGTGATAGCCAGGGCTGCTACACAGAGAAAACCTGTCTCAACAACAACAACAACAACAATAATAATCAATAAAAATATTTCTCTCACATAATATACCTGATTATGGCTTCCCTTCCTCTACTCCTTCTACTTTCTTCCCACCTCCCATCTCATCCAGGTCCACTCCCATTCTGTCTCTCATCAGAATACAAACAAGCTTTTAATGGACAATGATAAATAAAATAAAATAAAACTAAACTAAAATAAAATAAAACTAAAATAAAAATTGACATATTGGAATTGAACAAAATAAACAAGGAAAAGATGAACCATTTGAATAAAAAATCAATAATGAAAATAATACATGGATAGATAATAAGCACATAAATATCCATCGAACATCATTTTGTATTTCATACATTTTACTTAAAACATATTAAGTCATTACTTCCAATGGTGTTAGCAATGAAAATGAGCACTGATGTCAACATTCAATGTTGGTGAGGATATACACAGACTAACTTAACTCATTGCTTCAGGAATATAGAAGTACATGCTAGATATCACCAGAACTTCCTGAGAAACTTAATTATGTGTTGATCATACAGTTCTTTGAGCTCACTTCCATGTGTTTGTCTTAAAGGAACAAGATCTCTGATATAGGAGCAAGAGAGATGGCTTAGTGGTTAAGAGCACTTGCTGTTACTGTAGAAGCTAAGGGCTTGGTCCCCAGTGGCTTGGGACTACCTGTAACTCCAATTCCAGAGGATCCTACACCTTCCTCTGGCCTCTGAAGACACAGCATGCATATAAAGCACATGCATGCATTCAGGTAAAATACTCAAGACACATACAAAAATAAATCATTTAATTATTTTTATTAATATTAAAAAACAACTTCTCAATATATTTATTTAAAATAGTAATAAAAGATAACTAGAAGTACTATAAGATACTTTCAAGATCTGGATAAATAAATTTCTGTCTTTAAAAGAATAGATGAATAATTAATCCATAACCAAAACCTTAATGATAACTCAAAAACTAATATTAACCCTGACCCTGATACTAGCCAAGAGTAAAAAGCTTTAACTTAGCAAATGCTCAATGATAGAATATTACTGAAAAATAAAATATGTAAACAAATCTTTGATAAATTTCAAAGCAAGTATGTTGAGTAAAAATGTCTCTGTTTATATTTTATATTTTTATTAATGGATTCTCAGTTCACAAAAATTTAAAGGCAGAAATCAGGGACTAGGGATCTTGGGATTAAATTGAGAGGAGAATATATAGTCATCTAAGTGTAGACCCCAAGAGAATTTTCCTTGCTGATTATCTATTCTATAACTTTTTTATTCTGGATTTGAGCATATGTTAATGTTATACAGAACAGTAAGAGAGAAAGTGTACTGTTTACACAAGAAACTAAAATACATAAGAAATGAAATGAATGATGTTTCATGTGTGGTGTAAATAATATTATATTATACTGTTTGTTAGTTAGTTAATTAATTAATTAATTTGGTTTTTCGAGACAGCGTTTCTCTGTTATAACTCTGGCTGTCCTGGCGCTCACTCTGTAGACCAGGCTGGCCTGGAACTCACAGAGTTCTGCCTGCCTCTGCCTCTCAACTGCTGGGAATACAGGTGTGCACTACCACCACTTGGCAAGTAATACTATTTTTAAGTAATATAATGCTAATAGTATTCAATGTGTGAAATATTAAGTTCCATTTTTTGAAAACAAGGATTTCTATTAGATGTTGGCTCTGGAGAGCCTGTAGAAAGCAATAGACACATATTTTGCACTATTTTAGCAAATTCTACCCCACTCATACTTTAGAAAATAAGTTATTTTGGGAGAAAAATGCAAACACAAAAGCAACTTTAAGTGAGCACAGAAGTTACAGCATGGCAAACGTATGTCTCATTGTGAAGTGAAGCTTGCTCTGCTTCTGCTTATATTCTTGTCAGCTTCCTTAACTGTTCTCAATGTTTCCCACCACCTCCTCTGAAGCAATCATCTCAGACAAAACGATGTTTCATAGAAAATGAAGTGTTATAATCATTTCTGCTGTAGATGTTCTTCTTGCTAATTTCCTGTGCAATCTTCTTACCTGAAAGAAAAAGCTGAGCAAAATCAACAGAATCTGAGTTAATGTTATCATTATGTTCTCCAAGCAACAAACTCTATAAGGACATTTTGTCATAGATTAAACTCCTGTTGAAGAAAATTGACATTATCTGCCCTGTTTACTACTACCAGTGTTATGGGAGAAAAGAGGTATGGTTAGAAAAATAAACAAATGTGTATATCTTCCTCTGTACAAAAACCAAATAAATGAAATTATACTTAACAAGTTGTAAAGTAAATCTGACACTGTACTCAGGTACGTTTCAGAGATCATGTATTGAAGGGTATGAGGGTGAATAGATTGGCATGTTTACAGCCTCTTAAATTTAAAAAAAAAAAGAAGTGATTAGAAACTATAGCTGTCAGGACCATAGGATACATGCATGAAATAAATTTGGTGAAGAATAGAAAAAGGACTATACTCAAGCATACTACCTAAAGGCCATAACACAGAGTAGAAGGATGGTTACTCTGTTGAAAAATACAAGCAGAAACACAGATATCATGCATCGCAAATTTTCTTTTAAGAAGGCTACTGGCGAGTCAGTGGTGTTCTTTAACAACAACAAGAAAAATCTCAGAAACTGATTACCTATAGCATGGCACCTGGATGACAGATTGTTTCTTTAAGAAAGAATGCCTAGGTCAATTAGGAAGGATCAGAGTTCCACTTACATTTTTCTCTGTCTTCCACTAATGAGTATGTATAAGAAAATGCATTAGGGTTGTATGGTTAGTGATCGAAAGCATCTATTTTTAAACAATTAAACCTTATACCGAATCACAGTTTCCATCTTCAATGTTATAGACATTGCTAAAGGTGTCTATAAAACAGTTTCCAGTGTCATTTGCAGCCCTCAGAATAATGGCATTAATTCACCAATGGTTCCATGATACCAACTTGAAAGCAGTGAGAATAGGAAACTTATACTTGAGTATTTTAGTATAAAACTTTTTCAGATTTGAGAATCCCCAGTATGAGCTCAGCTATCCTGATATTCATTTATGCAAGAAGCTTGGCCTCTTAGCACAAATACAGCTGGGTTTTCATTAGTGAAATCAATGGTTTACTGGCAAGTAATACAAAATGTTGGGACTCTTCAGCCACATTAATAATATTAAACTCATGTTAACTGGTTAAAATACATTTGGGATACACTATACATACTCCACAACAACTGTGTATGAACCCAATTCCCATTGCATGTGTCTAGCATATTTTGGTGTCATTGTCAGATATGATTACTGACAAAGAAAATTTTATCAAAATAATTTCATCTTTTAAAATGTGTCAGTGGGACTATAACACCTTTTGCCTTCAAAAATCTTTCTTGACAAGTAAATCGAAATCACCCAAAGTTGTGATTCTCTATATTTTTAAAATAACTTGTCAAGGGCATTACGTTCTCACTAACTGATAAACTTCTGTGTGAAGAAATTAGTAGAGATACCTTGTAGTGACATCTTTGTTATCTCTACATCTTTCCAAAAATTACAAGTCTACCAAAAGGCTAGCTCAAGACAACCGTGGGAGGGAAAGGTGACAATGTAGAGGAAAACATATCTTAAAAGATTCACAGGGAAGACAAATTTTAACAAACTATTAAAAAATTAAGAATGACTTCAACAATTGATTGGACACTTAAAAACAGACGTTAGCAAAAGTGATACTATGTAGTCTGATTTAGAGCATATTATTGGTTTATTAAATGAAACTGAAGTATCTTTTGTGTGAAGATGATATGGAGTAAAGTGTTGTAAGGACCTATGTGGTTTTCACCTGTGGCTTTCAAACAATTTTCAAACAATTTACAGAAAGTGCAATTTTTAGAACATGACCCCAGATATAGACAAACACAGATGAAAAAAAGTAAAGGCGTAAAATAATTTTTATCCCCAATAGTTAATATTTACTTTAATAAAACACATTTATATTCATCTGATCTGTTCTCTTGTAGTTCATTGGAATGCTGTTATTGGAGTAGTAGATTTATTTAATGCAGGAAATGAAGAAACTGAAATTGTCCTAAAGCATTTAACTGCCTTCAGGAATATGTAGTCATTTCATTCAGGAGTAAGAATGCTTTTGCAGATTGAAAAAGAATATGAATACATGAGATGTTTTAAGATAACTAAGAGCATATTTACTCCTTGAATAATGGGTGTCACATTTTCAATTCTATTGGGAACTTAATTTATATTATAGCCTTATAGAAGTTCACTGTCAATTAAACCTATTATGCAAGCTAGTGTCAGATTTACAATAAGTAAAATGAAGCATGTAGAATTACTACTAGTAACAAAATGTATTTATAACTATTCAGAATATTATTGAATCATTTAGCAAATAAATATAAAAGAATATTGAATGAACATTTTACTTATGATTCTTATGAAGTCTTTGAATTTTTACATTCATGGAAAACATTAGATCCAACTGTAGTGTATGCAAGAGTCCTGTGAGATGTTTTATGTAGCAGATAGTATGGCTCTATAATGTGGAATCACTTAAATGTTTTAAATGAGTGAATTTGATGTTAATATGACTTTAAGAAAAGTTTGCCCTTAGTCTCACCAAAGGTATATAGATTCTGTGATTGGAGTCTGGGAATGGAAGAGGGTATGATCCTTTGACTCTAGCAGGTAGAACATAGACATATGAACCTGATCTTCGCTTTGTATCCATTGGGATAGACAGAATTGGATAATGAATGTGTTGAATGAATAGGATATGGCTGCTGGCTACATATAAATATTTAGTGGTATCAGGAAATGATTAGAGAGACCAAGGATGGTTTCTTTTTTTTTTTAAATAAATGTGAAATATATTACCTGTGAATAGAGCTGGTGGGGCCAGAGATTAGAATAATGTATTCAGAATGTAAACTCAGTACAATTGTGTTCATCCTTATGAATCACATCATTATATTCTACTATCATCTAGATGACCTGATATTCTCCCAGTTTAAAAGGTTTGCATAGACTTATCAAGGAAACACACTGGATATTTGGAATTAGAAGAAAACTTTAAATTAATTTGTACGCTGGTTCTGCACAAGAGTACTCCGAGTTGGATTCAGGGTGAGTGCTACAACTAGACCATGATTATCACTGAAATTTACAATAGCATCCGGTACGAATAGGTACAAACAGACCAACTAAGAATGAGGCTTTGGAAAGTCTTCCACGTTTAGGCTCAAGTCCCAACTAAACTTCTGTCTGTTCAGAACTTTTCTAACTTCTGGGGATTGCATTAAAACTTTACGTTCTCTATGGAGCCCACTTTGTATTTCCAAAGTGTGAATTATTTGATCAAATTCTCTTAGTTTCACCTTTAAATTCTCTACGCTTTTATCTTTACTGTCTGCATCAGTTCTCTCTGCAAGGTGCACCCTACTTCTTTGGCAAGGCTGATGCTTTTCTCTGTTCTCTTACTTCCACCTGCCTCTCCTTCTTTCCGATCAATGTGTTGTTGTATTTGCTTTCTTCAGATCAATACTTTTAGATGCTTCAGCAGCATGCACTCTTTAAGAACCCCCTCTGGCTCTTTTTGCTCTGTACCTTTGTTTAAAAGCAGCATTTCTGTCTTGAGCTGATCAAGGCGAAAGGAGGGATGATGCCTGGCTTCCGGAAAAATACATGTGAACTTATTCTGAACAGTTCAGCCTTGCCGCCTGGAGAATAGAATTTCCCAGCGAAATTATCAATATTAGGTATTGAGTAGGAAATGACAACTGTGATTGTAAGAGAAGAGACTATGTATGTGATGTATGTGCTGGGGCTTACGGGTGACATTTGGTGAGTATGTTTCCATTGTGCGTTCTCACACTAAATCTTAGAGTAGAAATGTAAGTAAGTATGAATACGTTATTTCCAACAGAAACATTGCCCTTGAAAGATATCTAAGAACACAACTTAAATTATGAAACATTTGTTTAGCTCCGTTTTCACTGAGTGGTTACCCGGCATCGTTGCTGTGGGACAGAGATGAACATCACATGGGAACAGTGGGCTCCAGCAGGGCTACTCACCTCATTGTGACCAGCAAGCACAGCAAGCACACCCTGTTTGGAGTGGCAGGGGATTGGGACTATCTTCCAGAAAAATTCCACAGTAACCAGCTTCCTCCAAAGACTCTGACTTCATATTTTTCACAATCAATAATTGTTTTTATTCCATAATTTATAATAATATTACATCCCATGATAAAGTTATTGTTCAATTTATAATAATAGTAATTCAACAATAAAAATATTTTGCAATAACATCATTATATTATGAATCCATCATTGGTGAAGGCAGAATCCCAATAAAGTCACTTTCCCAAGTCCCAGTTCTAATCCCTACTATGCAAACATTTAGTGAAACATGAATATGAGCCATAACATTAAACCTGACCCTCAAGCTCATATACACCTTATTATAAAAATGTTGAATTAATCAATAAAATATATTTCTGTGTTAAGAATCATTCCTACTCAGACTGGACACTTGGCCCAGTTTTTAAGAGCATTTACTGCTCTTGCAGAGGACCTGACTTCAGTTCCCAGCACCTACAACCACCTGTAACTCCAGCATCAAGGGTTTAAAGTGTCTCTGCTTTCCATAGACACCTGTACTCCTTTATGTATCCACATATGGACATATACCTGTGGACAATTAAATTAATATAAGAATAAATAAATATTTTTCTTAATGTCTTTCTCTTTGTAGGCTGTATGTTTAATCTCCAAGAATTGTATAGAATGACTATCCAGCTGTTCTGCACTTTTTGAAATGCTTACTAATAACTCAAAATAAACACATTAAAGTATTTATATGGAAGAAAAAATAGAGTTTTATTTTAAACTGTCTTTAACTGAACAAGTGTTTTTTAACCGTCAGTCATGTGTAAAGCTTCCCAGAATTGACTTGGAATGCAGGCAGCTTATGTAGAGGAATTGAATTCAGATACCCTTTCCATGTAGGAGACGAGCAGTGCCATTAATGACTACTCAGTGTTTGAGGTGAGTGCAAATTTTAAAGCCAATTAGGCGTGTGATTTAATTTCTGTCTTATGTTCTCAGAGTAAGTGCTATGCATCCTTCTAATATTTTACTGAGGAACCAAGAAGTGTTATTCTCTAATATATAAAACCAATAAAAAATAACCTTAAAAGTCCTATCTGTTTACTATCTATCTATCTATCTATCTATCTATCTATCTATCTATCTATCTATCTATGATTATAATCTATCTATCATCTGCCTATCTTTTATCTATCATCTAACTATATTTTATCTATCTGTATATCCATCTATCTGTCATCTGTAGATCTATTATCTACCATTTATCAGTGTGTATAATACTTTATGTCATCACTGTTGCCAATTGCAAGAGCTCATTTCTCAGTCATATAAATGATTGTTTCAGATTATGCATTCAAATAGTACATTTAATAATTTTCGACCTTATGTTATCAAACTAAATAAGTTAAACCCACAAGGACACTGAACTACCCATTTTAGTTTATTACTCAATGTACTGATTATTAAAATGTTAGTATATGATCAAGTTAAGACTTTTAAGGTTCAGAATATAATTTACCATTATTTTGTAATATTTCTTTATTAAGTTCCACCAACTATTACATATGTATAAAAAGCAACTTCAGTAACAAGACTAGCATACTTGCTATTATTATTGTATATACCTTCTTATAGGGGCACTCAACTCAGACACAGACATTGTAATTCTTATGAACAGAGATGATTTCATTTCAGAGAGTGTCTGGAAAATAGAAAATCTCTAAATACACAGAGCATATGATGTGATCAGATATTAAACACAATTTGATATTTCTACCAAAGCAGGAACAGTAATATATATTACACCTGTTACATTTTTGCCTTTTTGAATCCTTTGTTATTTTCACAAAATTTTTGAATTTTGAATGAACTCTTATTATATGAAATAATAAATGTGACAAAAATAATTATTTATATACTGTTAATATATTGACTTTTATTTATAAATTTTTGAACTCATATATGAACAACTATATCAAAAATTTAAAAAATTAAAAGACCATGGAGACTTATGGTCTTCACATAACATTATGAATTATACATTAGATTTAGTAGAAAAGAAAATGCTCAAGAAACCAGAAAAGAATGAGGAAAATGTAAAGGAAAAAGGGAAATTGCTTTAAAGAGTCTGTCATCTGGTTTATCTTTAATGACATGCCACAAAATCTCAACTTGTGCCACTTTTTACGCACAGAGACAGGCAGATGATACACTTTCAAGCAAGCACGGATAAAGCGACATCCAATATTTTGATGAATGCAGGAAATAAAAACTTGTTTGGTTAATGACGTAACAGTAGCCAACATTTATAAAGTGTGTACATATTCTTTGTCTCAGAAAGCTTTCAGTCATATTTGAAAATAAGCAAACAGAAGTCCATCAATATATATGTACAAGGATATTCATTACACACACTCTCAGCATTTGTGTGTTTTTGTATGTGTGAGATAGCTTATTCACTGAACACTTCTTATCTGCCTTCATATAATGGAACACAGAAATCATTTTAAAGCTATTTAGATAGGATTCACAGTTATAATGATAAGCAAGAGAGGGTTAATGTAATTGAAAATATGCAAATACTGAAGGATTAGATATGAGATTTAACACAGTTATATCATTCTTCACAAAGTTCATTCATGTTTTTAGAGTTTAAGGAAAATAATTTTCCTTTATAAATATTCTACTACTTAAATATAGTTTAGATGAAAGCTTTGGATTAAAAGAACCTTGCTTTTTGATTGTTTATGATTTTCTGACTTCTATTAAAGACACAAATGAGTTCAAGTTGGACTTGAATTCAGATGGAATAGTATAGTGTATCGTTAAAAGAAGGAAAACATAGTTTGGAACCTCATGTAAGAAATAAAACAAAGATTCAAAGAATGTTTTTATTTCAAAATGAGATGTGAAACAAACATTATGGAAGCTTCTTGATTACATCAGTAAAATTATGTGAATATATTTTTGACTTATTAGTGTATATAAAAGCAATATACTAAATAGAACACATTTCCAAAATTGAATTTATGACTAAGCTGATCCTGAAAGAGCTTGAGACATGCAAGAATTAGCACAGAGAAAATAATATTATATTTTATTCTAGAAGCCCATGGAGAGGATATGAAAGACCACAGTATCTCTATAGTCCTTAAAGTACTATAGATATGATCTTAAAATATATGAAAATTATTAATTTTTAGCATAGTTACATACTAACATAAAATAATGATGAAATAACAAAATATTCCTGGCTATCTTGTTGACTAGATTCCAATATTCCTAGATTTAAAAAGAGACAATCGATGATTCTCTCAAGAATAGTCTGCTGCTGGCATGGTGCATTCCTTCAATGCTAGCAGTCAAGAGGCAGGCAGATAGAGTCCTGTGAGCTGGAGGAAAGCCTATGCTACTTAGTGAGTTCCTGTATTTATAAAACAATAATGATCGACTCATAAGTTTTGGAACTTATATTTCTATGCGTCATGAAAGTCAGAAATAACATAAGTAGTTCAATACACCTTATAACGTTATATATTATGAATTAATACACTTTCTCATTATAAATTAATTAATTGAAGCATGAACTTGACGTCCTCCGATAAATGCATGACACTAACACTTTTAATGAAAGAAAGATGAAGACAGTATTGAGCTTTGATAACTCTAATAAGCTTCAAACACCAGAAGAGACAAGTTTGAATAGTCAGTTAAACAGTCTCTCTGTTACTGACAACCTTTGTTCAGAAGAATCTTCACCATGATCCTGGTTGAATGCTGTTTGAGAGTTATTGAAACTCTATTCTGTTTTCTTGAAAACAGAACAAAACAAAAAACACTCAAAACTTCTCCATCATGTTCCACCAGTAGATCAAATGAAATAAATTTGTATTGGTTAAAAACAAGGCCTGAATCTTCTGCCTAGGCTAGGTGAACATAGTTTGTTGTGAAAACAGAATAAAATAAAATTAAAGCTGTGATGCATTATTTTTCACTTTAGTAAAACAAAAGTTTTAAAAATTCTCTCAAAACTCAATCAAGTTTAAATTCCATTGTAAATACTTTATCTCCTTAAAAATGTCAAGAGCATTCAATCAACATAAGACAAACTCAATCCAGATGTCAGGTAAGGGTAAGGGAAATTTTAGAGATGTGTTATGTACCTGACAACACAGTTCATACCAGGTAACATTGCAACTCCCTATTTTTATATTATACAACATTAAGAAAAATAATTCTGACATTTGCAAGTTATAGACACGTTTAAACTGAAAGTGTAGTTGTATATTTAAAAAATTCTGATAAATGGTTTACTACTGACTTACAAAACAGTTCAATATTCGGTTAATATAATCTTGAATTAGTACCGACATGTTTATCCTAATGAACCGAGGGGTGTATTGTTACATAGACAGGCGGGTCTTTATAGTCTCAGGTTTTTCAAAGGCAGTCATCTGAAATTATAGGCATTTCATTCTTTCACCCATAATATTCTACAGTTACAAATTGCAAGCACAAGTTACTCAGGCCAATATTCATCATAGAGAACAGGTGGCTTCCAATAGTGGTGATTCCACAACTAATCATTCTTCATTCTGTCTGGTATAAAGGATCACAGGAAAGGCATTATATCATTCTGTAATGCAGAACTTATGAATTATGTGACTGTTTAATCTTTAATTTATGAATTCACTATCAATATCCAGTTTGAGATATTGATAACAGCTTATATTTTTTAACAGGGGTAAGCCTTGAATTAAATATAAGGAAAGATTACACAAAATAGCATAAAGCAGAATGTGCTTTTGTTGTTGATCTTGTAAACTGTTCTTAATCATGATGCTTGGTCACTAGATAATTAAATGAAAGTAAAGCCTCAGTGGCAGTTGAAGGCCCAACTTGAAAGGGTTGAAGGGGTCAAGTAGAGAAGTTGAGACTTGGCATCAGGAAGAGAGTCTGGGAAAGGCCATTGATTAAAATGCATCCCAGTTGCAGAAGAAGACTCCAGTGCACTGAAGATGCCACTTCCATGGTATGACCACCAGGAACAGCAACAGTGGTAGAGGGGAGCCAGCCAGAACCTGGGGGACAAGCTGTGTGTGCTTCAGTGTTCAGAGCCAGAGAAGTGATCCAAACCCTTTGAAGGAGGCCAGAAGATTGTGAGTGAATTCCAGATAATTGGACATTGATACTGTTCCTCTCCCCTCCAAAGACATTGTAAAAAGCTTGATAGATGTTTGATTTCATTTAGTCCTGTGCATGAGCAAGCCTCATAATTGTTCTTCTTGTAAATTGTTTGCTGGAATAATGTTAAATTGTATTGTAGACATAAAGCAATCTTTTTGATCATCTTATACAGAAGGGGGATATGATATAAAAGTTTATTTTTTGTTTTGTTTAAGATGGTTGTTTTGTGCCTTGTTGGAGGAGGGGCTGAATAGACCTTGGAATTTTCTTCAGGTGTTGACTTTATGTAAAAGATACTTGATTACTCATGATCTGCACATGCTATCAGTAGAACACATTATGTATCAGTAAATACCCCTAAGATGAGACATTCAGGGTTCCACTGTTCAGGATAGCACTTGTCTTGATACAAGTTACCTCTGCTGAGGTCTGCCAGGGTCTGCATCAATGAAATGCCTCCCTGACTCCCTTGATGAGTGTCACAGAAGCCTAAGAACTACAGGTCTATATGAAGAAATCATATCCAGGGGTCTATATGAAGGGATGACATTCAGAGGCCTTTGTGGTCCAGATGGAATATAGAAAGAATGTAGTACACAGCTTTAATCTCAAAATGCAGAAGGTAGTGGTCGTACACACCTTTAATCCCAGCACTTGGGAGACAGGAAGCAGAGCTCAGAAGGAGTCAGTGTTAGACAAGAGGAGACGACATCTGAGGTGAATCAGGGTGAAGGGCAAGTGAAGTGACAAATCAGAAGAGTTGACAGAGTGAGTCAGAGAGATGACAGGCCCAGCTCTCACAATAGAAAAGCAGGCTCTCAGCTCAGAGAGTTAGGGGATAAGACACAGTGACACAGAGATACAGAGGATAAGAAACAGAAACAGTCTGAAGCAGTCTGGGGAGTCCAAGGCAGAGACACAGGGGCAGGTCAGCAGAAGGAAAAAGTATCAAATGAGAAGAGTGAGTCAGACTGAAGTCAAGCAGAGCAGTTCAGGCAAAGAAGTTGTGGGGATCTGCCAGAAGAGTTGGGTCAGAAACAGTCAACCAGCTCAGAAGATCATTTTGAACCAGCAGTTTGGAAAAGAGTTTGAGTTTAAAGGCACTGAGTCAGAGTGGCTCAGTCAGCAGTAAGTCTAGGAGGTTGATTAGATTGTAAAGAGGCTGAGACTGAAGCCTCCTAAGTCCGAGCTAGCTCATGAAATTTAGATTGCATGGAGGCCAAGACACCTCTATGGCTCCACAACTAGGAACATGGATTGAATTAGCTAAAGAATAAACCATCTTTTACCCTGAATTAAAGGTGATAATTTTCAGTCTTTTTTCTTCCCACCTCATGTTCAAGTAATGTTGCTGAGAATGTTCATAAATAAGTATCATATTTAATGTTTTCTGTTTCAGAGTCTGTTTCTCAGGGAACTTCTTAAGAAATATGAGTCCTAAACCACAATAGTCTTTGAAATTTGTTTTGTCTTCATAGTGTAAAAATAATATTTTCTGGCAGATGCTGTAGATTGTATACTTGTGTGAGAGATGCTTAAAGTCAACACAACACTGCATTCTTATAACTTGAAACATTTCCAACACAAGTATACAAAATATTAGTTGCCATTCCACTAGACTTAGTGGTTATATTTGCTTTAGTAATGTTCTATTTGCTTATCCCTTACATAAGTAAACTATCATAAATACAATTATAATTGTTAATAAATATCATGGCAAATGACAGTTGTGACACTTTTCTTGGCTTCCCTAGTCACTGTTTACATTTTTTAGTCACTCAGAAATTTATGGACTTTCTTTACCATATATCAAATAAAAGTGCTGTATGTTACATTATTTGTTTGGAGGGAAAAAACAACAACAACCAAACAAATGCCAGTTATTTCAATTAGTTCATTCTGATTTCCAATGTTTCCTTCCCAATGTCTACTGTTGGGAGGTCCAGCATTCAAAAACAGCTCTAAAATATTAATGACCAGATGGTAAAAGTAGGAAATAAAATTTATCTTCCATAATACTATCTGGGAAAGAGGAATGACAATGAAGAAAGCTAGATTTAAAAATAAATTCTGGCCCAGCTTTGGTGGTGCATGCCCTTAATTCCAGCACCCAAGAGACAGAGGCAGACAGATCTCTGGGAGTTTGAGTTCAGCCTGGACTACAGAATGAGTTCCAGGATAGCTAGAGTTACAACAGAGGAACCCTGTTTCGAAAAACTAATAAATAAATAAATAAATAAATAAATAAATTAGTTAATTCTGTTATTTCATGTATAAAAAGCCAAATTGTTACCAGGAACTAGCAATAGTTCATATAATGAGTTACCAAGCAATTATGTTTTATAGTGTTCCAGAAGTCATGTGACCTGAATGCCATTTCTATAGAATAGAAGACAATATAATCATTGCAATCATTACAAATCATTGTAAATGATTTGTAAAATTTATGCAGACAGTTCCTGAAATGGCAGTTAAACTTGAGCTATGCAATAAAAACAGAAGTGAAAGTGTATACTATAAAGAAATCCAGGTACTTATTTTGTGTAATCCCATCATCTTGGTAATGGTACCATTTTACTAAGGTTTCAGGTACAGAAGAATATTAAAACTATACTCTCTGGTGCTGGAGAGATGGTTCATCATTTACCTGCCTTTGCTGGTATTGCAGAGTACCAGGTCCAGGTCACAGCACTTACACCATGTATCATAAACACTTATGACTCTAATTGTAGGGAAGTAGACACATATGTATCACACAAAGACACACAGAGAGACACATACATAGTATGTGCCTGTACACACACACACACACACACACACACGCACGCACACACACACACAACCACACACACAAGCGCACATACTCACATACTGAATGAAAAAAGAAATATTTGCCTGTTGTTCTCTTCTTTTGCTATAACTACTCATTCCTGGGCATTTCAATAATATTAACCAATATTCAATTTCTAATGTATGAAAATATGTACCCTTATATCATTCACATAGAGCCAGATCTTGATTTTGAACTATTCTTCCTTCTTTGATTTCAGTAAACCACAGTATGAAAGACTCAGCTGTTATTCTTTCTCCTCTACTGTGATACAACTATTTGTTGACTACAATTCCATTGACTAACAGTAAATAAACCAGAGCATGGTGGGGAGGTGGGTAAAAAAAGACAAAACGGTTCTTATTTTGGTGATGACACTATGATAGTTTCTCCTGATGTTCCCTCCTGTGTTGCCCTTTCAGATCTTCTAGTAATCCTGCAAGTGCCTGTTTTGATATCTCTCTCAGCATTCCTTTCTTCATGTTAAACTTACTATATCTATTAAAGTCACCCAAATGGGTATACAGCATCAAAACAATGTGGTTTTCTAATCTTCCTGATGTCAAGCATGTAATCCCTTCATCTTCTCTTTACTTTTTTGGTTTCAACTGGGGATAAGAGTTTCTTTAGATTATTCAGAGTTAAATCATATATCATTTTGTTCTCCCTACAGTGACTATACAGAACATTAATAACTAAGTTCTGCCTAGGAACATTGCTCAAAAAAGTTAACCATTAAAATAGATAGCTTACTCCCCATCCTTAATTTTTGGACATGTAATGAGGACAAAAATCTTCCAAGGAGGATTTTTTTCTCCAGTTTCTTGAAGTTCTGAAATACTCTTGAGTCATTTTAAAAGTAAGTAGATTTTAAATTTTATTTTATTACTATTTCTTTGTAATAGTTGCATGTAGCAAATCTGTCTTCCATATATTTGGCATGCAGAACTAATGTAGGGCTTGCCCAGTTCTAATACATAATGTTTCTTCATCTTATATTCCCCAAAATTTCTGGGGTAAGGGATAGAAAAACTTCAAAACTACACAAATGTTTTGAATCCCATTAAAACATGATTAATTCCTGTCCTTGAGACTAGGAAAATAGGTATAGGGGAAAGACCTTTGCAAGATATAAAAGAGGCATCTACTTTGTGTTATTGAAGTGAGAAGAAATAGAAAACTCTTAAAGGAATGTCATCGGAGGACATTTCTGAAGCTGGAAGTACAAAGCCCATTAAGGAGCAGAACTACAGAACCTGCTAAAACTTGATTAATTTGTGTCCTTGAGGTCAAAGAGATAAGTATATGGAAAAGAGCTATAAAGAGGCATGTGTACTGTGTTATGAAATAGAAGATGAAGAAATAGCATGTTTTAAATGGAAGTCGTTAGAGATGATTTTTGAGTGCCTGTAATATTTGAACAGTTTTGCGGCCTGCTGGATGATATAATTCCATATCAGTCACTACACTAGCCTGATTGGGAAGTCAATTTAATATCACAACAGAA